>JAAALK010000289.1:33961674-34181029 GCA_019279435.1 Zizania palustris | reverse complement strand
ACTGTTCTTATTGTCAGCGGGCGGGTCATTGATTGGTTTCTGTTTCCCGTCGCATCAAGGATGAGCGACGTGCACAGGCGATGAGCTATCAGGACATGCATTACCCATCTTTAGGTATGCATGAGTCTGAGTATTACTCTCGTCCTGTTTCGAGGCTCCTCGTGCTTCTCGGAGAGGTTTTGCTCCTCGAGGTGTTCACCATGTTCCATATGGTGGTAGACCTCGGGCGAGTAGCTTTGTACCTCGTCAGAGTAGGAGACCTCGACATGCTTTGCGTTCTTTGCATGTAGGTAGACCTCGCACTTTGCATCATTCTGATTATTATGTGCGTAGACCGTCTACTTTTACTGTGCCTACTACTCGTGTCACTCAGTGCTGGATGCCTCGTCATTATTTTACTCACCCCAGCACTGAGCGATCGAGGCGTTCTTATCATGTGTAGGCGACAGGTCGAGGCTTGGAGGGCACGTGGATCATGGACTCCGGTTGTTCGCAGCCACATGACCGGAGATGCAAATTGGTTCTCCAGCCTCACCACAACCAAGCAAAGGGAACATATCACCTTCGGAAACAATCGAAGGAGTAGAGTGAAAGGTAAAGGTGTGGTAAGAATTAACTCGAATTTCACTCTCAAAGATGTTGCTTTGGTTGAGAACCTGGGATACAATTTGCTGTCTGTATCTCAGTTGCTTGATGAGGCTTCGAAGTACGATTTCATCGCGATACTTCGCAAGTGCTCAATTCTGATGGCGTTGTTGTGTGTAAGATCTTTAGGGTTGGGAGAGTTTTTGGAGCTGATTTTCAGAGTCGTCTGGTTCTTCTCATTGTCTTGTTGCACATTCGACTTCTGAGCTTTGGAAGTGGCATAGGAGACTAGGGCATATGAGCTTTGAGTTGCTCGCCTCGTCTGAGCGCCCTAGGGCTGATCCGAGGATTGCCCAAGCTCAAGTTTGAGAAGAATTTAGTTTGGCGCTCCTTGTCGACATGGTAAAATGATTGCCGCTTCGCATTCGCCAGTCACCACAGTGATGACTGAACAGCCCGGAGAACTTCTCCATATGGACACTGTAGGTCCTTCTCGGGTTAGTTCTTTAGGGCGGCAAGTGGTATGTACTTGTTATAGTCGACGATTTCTCTCGCTACTCTTGGGTCTTCTTTCTTGCCAGCAAGGATGAAGTGTTTTCACACTTTCGGAGCTTGGCTTTGAGACTTTTCACTGAACTCCCTGGTGCATTAAAATTCATTCGAAGCGATAATGGCACCGAGTTCAAAAATAGTCTCTTTGTTGACTTTTGCATGGAGCATGGCATAGAACATCAATTCTCTGCTCCGCGGGTTCCTCAACAGAACGGTGTTGTTGAGAGGAAAAACCGCACTTTGGTTGAGATGGCTAGGACGATGCTTGATGAGCATAGGACTCCTAGAAAATTCTGGGCTGAGGCCATGAACACTGCTTGCTACATCTCAAACCGAATTTTCTTGCGCTCAATTTTAAATTTGACATCTTATGAGCTGCGTTTTGGGAGACAGCCCAAGGTGACTCATCTTCGAGTTTTGGCTGTCGCTGCTTTATCCTTAAACGTGGTAACCTGGATAAATTTGAGTCGCGATCTTATGACGGGATCTTTTTGGGTTATACTACTCATGGTCATTCTTATCGTGTCTATAACTTGGAAACTAACACTGTCATCGAGTCATGTGATGTGACTTTTGATGAATCAACCCCCTCTGTTAGTTCTGCTCTTGAACAGGCAAATGAACACGACATGGAACAGACCTTATTCGAAGACGAAGATCCCGGAGAATTCGAGGATGATCCCCTACTACCCTCGACATCGACCCCCCGAAGCTGACCCCGCTTCAACTACTTCGGCACGAGGTCCCGAAGCGACTACCTCAACATCGGTCATCTTGGACCACTCCAACGCACAAGTTGAGGGGGAGACTGCATCCCGCCGCGAGGCTCCACATCATGTCCAAAGGATGCATCCTCCCGAGCAGATCATTGGTGAGCTTGATCAAAGGGTAACACGTTCTCACGCTCATTTCACTAATGCTGCTTTTGTTGCTTCTTTCGAGCCCTTAGATGTTAGTCATGCACTTTCTGATTCTAGTTGGATCAATGCCATGCATGAGGAACTTGAAAATTTTGAAAGAAACCAAGTCTGGACTTTAGTTGATCCTCCACCAAATGTTCATTTCATTGGAACAAAATGGATTTTTAAAAATAAACAAGGGGAGGATGGGACAATTGTTAGAAATAAGGCTAGACTTGTAGCCCAGGGCTTTTCTCAACTAGAAGGGATTGATTTTACAGAAACTTTTGCACCTGTTGCTCGCCTTGAGGCCATTAGGATTTTGCTTGCCTTTGCAACATCCCGGGGATTCAAACTCTATCAAATGGATGTCAAAAGTGCTTTTCTTAATGGCTTCATAGGTGAAGATGTTTATGTAAAACAACCCCCTGGTTTTGAAAACCCCAAGTACCCACATAAAGTCCTTAAACTTCATAAGGCTCTTTATGGACTCAAGCAGGCCCCTCGGGCGTGGTATGATAGACTTAAGTCTTTTCTGCTTGAGCGAGGGTACGTGATGGGCTCTGTTGATAAAACATTGTTTACCTCTCAAGCATGGCAAAGATTTCCTCCTAGTTCAGATTTATGTGGATGATATCATCTTTGGTGGCTCTTCTCATGCTTTGGTTGCCGAGTTTGCAGATACCATGAGCAGGGAATTTGAAATGTCGATGATGGGTGAACTCACCTTTTTCCTTGGTTTGCAAATCAAGCAAAGCAAACAAGGTACTTTTGTCCACCAGACAAAGTACACCAAGGACCTGCTCAAGAAATTCGACATGTCCGATGCGAAGCCCCTCGCCACTCCAATGGCTACATCTGTAGCATTGGACCCTGACGAAGATGGAGAAGCCGTAGATCAGAAGGAGTTCCGAAGCATGATCGGCTCCCTCCTCTACTTGACTGCCACGAGGCCGGACATACACTTCGCTGTGTGTCTGTGCGCTCGTTTTCAAGCTTCACCACGAGCTTCGCACCGCCAAGCGGTTAAGCGCATCCTAAGGTATCTCAAACATACCCTTGAATTTGGCATATGGTATTCATCATCTTCATCTTTATGTCTTAGAGGTTATTCAGATGCGGATTTTGCTGGGTGTAGAATTGATAGGAAGAGTACCTCTGGTACTTGTCATTTTCTGGGTACGTCTCTGGTTTGCTGGTCTTCCCGCAAACAGTCTAGTGTTGCACAATCTACGGCTGAGGCCGAATATGTTGCTGCAGCTAGCTGTTGCTCTCAGATTTTGTGGATGGTTTCCACTTTGCGGGATTTCGGGTTAGAATATAAGAGTGTTCCACTTTTCTGTGATAACACTAGTGCTATTTGTATTGCAAACAACCCGGTTCAGCACTCCAGAACCAAACACATTGATGTACGGTATCATTTTCTCAGAGATCACAATGAGAAGGGTGATATTGAACTTCAATATGTTGATACCCAACACCAGCTTGCCGATATTTTTACAAAACCCCTCGATGCTTCTCGATTTGCTTACTTGCGTGGGGAACTTGGCATTTGTCACCCTTACGGCATTTTGTGAGGGGGAGCTGATTTTAACTGACTTGCATATGCTCATTATGTGTGGAATTGCATTTACATCTTTTGCTATTATATGCCTGCTTTTAATTCAAAGAAATCATGACAGCTCAGCTCTATGAAATATGTCTGGAACATTGATTGTGCATGATGTTTTATTTTCTAAAATCCAGACTTGCTCACTGCTAAATCATGTATCTAGCTTGTTTAGGCAGGACTGCTTTTAGCTATCTTTTATCTACTTGACAGCAAGACACTGTTCCTTGGATGCTAAAATTTGCAACTTGAAAAATTGTGTTCTTTATTCATGGATATTCATCACAATAACTTATTCATCTAAATCAAAGTCAAAAATCCATGATTTACCTGGTTTAAATGAAAAGAAAAGATCCAGGAGGGTTTGTTTGTCGCACTACTCTATTCTAGACTGCTTACCATTGCACTTTGGTTTGAACTGGGATAGTGTAGTGTATGCCAAAATCACCGCCTTAAGCTTCAGATGGCTTTCTTGCCTAGGCTTGGCCTGATTGGAAAGTATAAGGTAGACAAAAAAATAACCCCTGGCATTAAGAAAAAGAACAACAAAATTAATTGATCATCAAGTTTGCTTTCACAGCTCCTTTTGAACAAGACTTGTCTGTCTAGGGTAGAATTCGTTAGCTTTGCGCAGTCCTTGCCTTCTCATGTCTAACTACTGTGATTAAGTGGTGATGCTTTTACTTCAAAATGACAAAATCACATGCCATCATCTTGTTTCACAGATTGTTAAATTAAGCTGAGCACATGATCATTTGTGTTAATTTTGGCATATTTTTGCATTATATGTCTTTGCAATTCTATTCATTTCGCAGCTTTGCATCTTTTGAATGCTCCTTGATGCTTGCATTGCCAAAGGGGGAGAGATTTTGCTATGTTCTCTGCTGCAAGAAGGCATTATTTCTAAAGGGGGAGAGATTTTTGACATAAAGGGGGAGAAACATTTGCTCAACTCAGGGGGAGTTTTTTATCCAAAGGGAGTTTTGCCGAAGGGGCTTTTACTCTTTTGAGAAAGGGGGAGAAAAATTTCTTTTATCAAGTGACATGCTTTGGCTCTTTTTGAGTTTTTATGGTCACTTGTGTGCTGAAAGCTTTTCATTTTTCTTGAAATTGGATTTGGTTGTCAATGCACTCATCAAGGGGGAGATTGAGAAACCAAGGGTGGTTTCGGTGTATGTGATGAGTGATTGACAGGTTTATTTACCCTCTGTTCGAAGGGTACCTCCGAAGGGGATTCGGAGGTGGTACCTCCGAAGGGTGTTCGGAGGTGTGTCACCGGAGTGTGTTCGGTGTTTGCTTGCTGCAGCTGTTGCAGCGGAGTGTACTCGTCGGAGGGGTCCGACAGTACACGATGACTGGGTTTGTACCGAAGGCTTCGGTACTTTGGGCGGTACACCGGAGTGTGTGCCGGAGGTTGCTAACCCGGAGAGGTCTCCGAAGTACTGGATACACTTGTTTGCTTGTCGGTGGTGCGCAGGGACTTCGGAGGCGACGGACAGGGTTCGAGCCGGGTGAACCTGGGTCAAGCAGGAGGCTTGATGCCAGGGGAGCGGGGAGCTCCGTCACGGTGGCTGCGAAGGTGGTCCGGGTCGGTCCTCGGGTCGAGGCGTGCCAGGTGAAGGCAGAGAGTGCGGAGTGTGGCTCCGGCTGAAGGTACTCCGAGACAAGTCCTCGGAAGTGAGGCACTTCGAAGGTACTCCGAATGGAGTGACTTCGGAGTTGGTGGATCAAGTCCTCTGCGGAGGCAAGGTGTTCGAAGTGTGCTCCGGAGGGAGACACTCGAAGGTTGCCCGACGAAGGTCTCAGAAGTCGAGGCGCATCGAAGGCATGGTCCGGATGAGGCTCGTCGAGGAGTGTGCTCGGAGTGAGACACTGCGACGGAGTGCTCATGGAATGCTTCATGCGGAGGCCTTGGACGAAGGAGGGACTTCGAAGGGTGGTACTCCGAAGGTGAGGCTTCGGAGTGAGGATGACTTGAGGTGCTTCGGCCATGCATGGCTTCGGTACACGGACGGACGGTGTTCGAGCTCGGAGTAGCTGCGAAGCCGTGGTGATCCACTCCGGAGGTGGTGGTGCGAAGGCCCAAGGGCTTTGACGGCTTCGGCTTAAAACCGTCACTGTATCGAAGGAATTCTTCGGCGGAGCGAAGGCCTTCAGGCTGCAGGCTTCTCGCCGAAGCTACCGCACCTTCGCGTGCGATGGGAGGTTCCAGAAGTCAACTCTGTAAAGGCTGACACTGTCTGTTCTGAAAAAGACTGACACTGTCCCCTCTGCAGCTGACAGAGAAGCCTCCAAAATAAAGGTGGACTACCTTTTGTACCCCTTAGTTCTGTAGAGACAAATCTGTTGTAAACCCTAGGGGTAAAGTAGTCACTTCCTTAGGATGAAGCCGTGGGCTATAAATATGGGGGCTCGGTAGGAAACATTTAACACTTTGAGCATTTACTGTTGAGCTCCTGTAGACAGACCTCGCTGTATTCATTCTGAGTTCAATACATTTTGTGTTCCTTGTTCAAGCGGCGAATCCCTGCTTCTGTGTGCTTTTGCTTGAGCTCGTATTGCATACTTCGCTAGTTTTAGTTCACCGAAGCCTGTCTTGGCGAAGGGTGTTTTTATCGCGAAGTGTGTTTTACAGTGTGCTGTCGCTCTGTGTAACACGAGGCAAGACCTCGCTGCTTACTAGCGAAGCCCTGTTCTGTTCCCGTAGTGCTTCTTGTGTCGAAGCCCTTAGCGTAGTCCATTTGCGTGTGCGTGTAGACCTTCGGGTACGAAGCCCAGCACCCGTTGCTGTCGCCAAGTACTTGGTCGAAGTCCTCAGAGGGCTGTCCACTCTTGCGAAGGGTGAAGTGCGAAGCCTGCTCGAAGCACCTCGTGTGCGGAGCCTGCACTGACTTAGCAGAGTAGATTTTCGAGGGTTGTTAGTGGAGCGAAGTCTTCTTGGCTTCGAACTTTTGCTCCTGCGAAGCCTGTGTTCGGAGCTGTCGAAGTACCTCCGAACCAGACCTTCGAAGGGTGTGTTCGAAGCCTGTTCCGCAGAAGACAGAACAGAACCGAAGGCTAAGTTTTTAGCCCGAAATTTTAAAAGCTCCCATTCACCCCCCCTCTGGTCGCCGTTTCCGGTCCAACAGTCTGAAAGCTAGCATCGGTGTAACCATTTACAACGAGCTCATCATGACCACCATACACTAGGAACATTTCCTTAGTCCTTCTCAAGTACTTGAGGATACTTTTTACTATAGCCCAATAACTTTCAGCCGAGTTCGATTGGTACCTACTCGTAACACTTAGAGCATATGTCACATCTGGGCGTGTACATAGCATAGCATACATGATGGACCTGATCGCGGAGGCATATGAGATCGCATTCATTTTCTCTAGCTCATCAGGTGTCACATCAAACTGAGTCTTAATAAGAGAAATACCACGTGACATTGGCATTTCTATCATTTCTGATCAGTAACATGTCATCCACATATAAGACCAGAAACACAAGTGAGCTCCCACTAGCCTTTTTGTAAATACGAGACTCTTATTCGTTCTTGACGAAGCCAAACCCTTTGACTACCTCACCAAAATGAAGGTTCCAACTCCGAGAAGCTTGCTTCATCCCATAAATGGACTTCTGCAACTTACAAACTTTCCCAACATTTTTCGGTTCATCAAGACCTTCAAGCTGTGCCATGTACACATCCTCACTTAGGTTTCCATTCAGGTAAGACATCTTGACATCCATTTGCTATATCTCATAATCATAAAATACGACAATTGCTAGGATGATCCGAATAGACTTAAGCATAGCGACGGGCAAAAACATTTCATCATAATCAATACCATGAATTTATCTGAAACCTTTCGCCATCAATCATGCCTTATAGATGTGAACATTTCCATCAACGTCTATATTTTTCTTGAAAATCCATTTACACTCAATAGTTTTTACACCATCAGGTGGATCAACCAAGTTCCAAACTTGATTTTCTCGCATGGACTCCAACTCAAATCTAATGGCTCCAAGCCATTTCTCAGAGTCTGGTCCCATCACTGCTTCCGCATAGGTCTTGGGCTCGTCATTATCCAACAACAACACGTCGTGCTACCCAGTGGTCAAAAACATGTACCGCTCTAGCGTGTGACACCCTCCCGAACCTTCATGGGGTTATTGTCTCTACAACGGGTTGTGCAACATCTTGCATATCCTGTTGTGGTTTAGTGCGATCTAGAACACCTCCTAATGGCTCTCGAACCTCTTCGAGATGGACCGTCCTCCCACTAACTCCTTTTGAGAGAAACCCTTTCTCAAGGAATACACCATTCCGAGCGACAAACACTTTGCCCTCTTATCTATTATAGAAATAGTATCATTTGGTTTAACATACGCCTCACAACCTCAGATCTTTAGAAAAGATAAATTGGGATGCTTACCATACCACATCTCATATGATGTCTTCTCTACTAACTTAGATGAAACTCTATTTATCGTGAAAGCGGCAGTTTCTAGAGCGAGTCCCCAAAAGAATAATGGAAGATCAACATGACTCATCATCGACCGGACCATGTCCAACGAGGTTCAATTCCTCTGCTCGGACACTCCATTCCATTGGGGCGTGCTAGGTGGAGTCAGCTGTGGAACAATTCCACACTGCTTTAGATGGTTACTAAACTCATGGCTCAAATATTCACCTCCACGATCGGATCGTAGAAATTTAATTGTATTTCCCATATGATTTTGTACTTCATTTTGGAACTCTTTGAACTTTTCGAAGGACTCCCACTTATGCCTCATCAAGTAGACATAATCATATCTACTAAAGTCATCGGTAAAAGTGATAAAGTACTGATAACCACCTCTTACGACATGTCTCATTGGTCCACACACATCAATATGTACTATGACCAATAGCCCACTCACCATTTCACTCTGTCCAGTGAAAGTCGTCTTTGTTATTTTGCCAAGTAAGCAAGACTCGCATGTGTTATATGATTCAAAATCAAATGACTCCAAAAGTCCATCACTATGGAGCTTCTACACGCGCTTCTCATTTATATGACCCAAACGACAATGCCAAACGTAGGTAGAATTCAAATTATCGAGTCATTGATTCTTAGTACTAATGTTATAAACGTGCACATCTTCAAGACTTAATATATACAATCCATTTACTAATGGAAAAACACCATAGAGCATGCCATTCAAAAATATTGAGCAACACTTGTTCTTTATTACGAATTCAAAAACATCTTTTTCTAAACTTCCGATACCATATCAAAACTTCTGGTTTGAGATCTCTATTTCCAATTCAAAAAATAATCAGAACTTTCGATCCAACCAAAATTTTCTTGGGAACTGTTACTTCATAATAGCCTCATGTCTAGTATTTTGGTGGATTATATGATGTCTAGTCTTACAAAATAATGCACTTAAGCGATGAAAGCCTAAGTCTTTGAAAGTAAGATCCTCTTTTATGGGTTCCTCACCTCTCTTATATACTCAAGGAGCATGCCTAGCAACCTAGAACTATATCCTGAGTCGGTATCCCTTATGTCCGGGATTACATACCGAACCTAGGCCCTAATTCCTTAATTAAAAGGATTCTAGTACAAACACATCTCTTCATACCGAATATAGAGCTTAGTTATTTGATATGGATCTGATATGCCTTATTGGAACCAAACCTCTCTTCATGGACCACACCAGATTCCAATGCTGGGCTTGGTCTGCTCTAGGTCCGAACTAATAAACCCATTGTGGGGTACCGGAGGTCACATCTCTAACAATCGAACCCACTCATCAAGGGACCAATCCACAAAAATCCCTCCACCACTCGTCCTCTGCCCGTAAAAACCTAGTCTTAAAGAGATCCATATGCAAAAGTCTCACCAATCCATCTGTTGATAGCAAAAAATGGCATTAATGGTCAAAATTGTCAAAGTATCATTTTTAGTAATTTAGGCCGAAAATATGCCAAGACCTGGCAAAGGACAGTCCAACCGATCATGAAGGCCCGGTCGGACCAACCATATGGGTTTGGCCTGACTGGCCCAAAACCTAGTCCGAGACAGATTAAGTGTTCCGGGGTATTTTATCCCTAATTTAATTTTGATGACTTGGAACTCATATATAACTCAGATTAGACCCCAGGCACCCATTTCCAACCTCTATAAATAGAGGCAAGGCCGATTCAAGGAGACCCCCCTCAAAATCCTAATAGATCCAATCTATTATTTCCTTGAATCGTACCGTTACTTTTCAATCTACCTTTTTGCCCGAGGTTTAGTTCTAACGTCCATCTTTGCTGGTTTGCGCTGGAAACCATCCGTCTGCCATGTCATAATCATGGTAAGTCCTTGTCGGTTCGCTCGTGAATCGCCCGTTTCATCCACGCAATGGATTTCTATTGTTTTATCAGTTTTATTTGGTAATTCGGTCTCTTGGCCGAATTGTCTCTCGTTTTGTTGATAAAAAATGGCATAAAATGATTAATATTATCAAAATATCAATTTTGGTAATTTGGGTCAAAAATACACATGTCTTGGATCGGGCCGAAGCCCTACGAAGCCAAAGGCCCATTGAAGCTATGGGCTTCGGAAGCTTCTAGCAAGCCTGCTAGCTTCGGCCCAAAGGCCTTTGGAGGCCTGCCTCGCCGAAGCTTCGGCCCGAGGAACAGGCTTCGGTGGGCCTGGTCGAATGCCCACTTCGGGCTGAATTCTAGAGATAGAGTTTGAGTCTGATTTTGGCTAATTTTATCCCTATGCATGATTAGGTCGAATCTTAACAGATTAATCTTAGAGATTAGAAGACTAGCCCCTATAAATATAGGGGTGAGGCCGGTTCATTAACCCCAACACAAATCAAACACAAAGCCTTAGCTTTGAACCATACCTTTACTTTTATCTTTACTTTTCTGCAACCTTCGTGGGTTTGCCTGGAAGCCCTCCGCTGGCCATTTCGGAACAGTGATAATCCTTGTTATTTCGCTTGTGAAGTACCCATTAATCTACGTAATAGATTGCTATCGCCTTATTACTTCGCCTGTGAAGTATCCACTAATATGTGTAACATATTGCTACCTTCGTTTCTCTAGGGCAACACTTAGCAGAATTCGGTCCCTAGGCCGAATTGGCACTTGATCTCTGTTCTGATTGCAGGTTTCACGTTCGAAGCTACTTTGCCGGAGGTGTCTAGAGCCAAGAGACTGGTTTCAGAGGCTGCCAGAACACCCCTCGGTGGAATCCTAGCTTCGACCACCTGTGCTGGACCGTCACACTTGTGTTGGCTTGACCGAGTCCCACACGCTAGCACACCCCGCAGTAGGCTTCGTCACGATAGGCTTCGCCACATTCGTACCCCACGTCAGACGAAGTCACGCTAGTGCGTTGTGTTCGAGTTATTTTATCATGTCAGAGACTTCGCACCAAACCCCGCTGTTCGGAGGTGATTATTGCGTGGAAATCTGTTTGGAGCCCGCCTTCGACCAGATTAGTCTGAACACCGAAGACACCCTTCGGCGGGACCCTTCGCATCAGACGCCGAAGGTACCCTTTGGTGATACCCTTCACACTATACACTTCAAATCAGTTAGACTTCGTCTAGATTGTTGATTTATTTTGTTTAATATATTTCTTTTTGGCTAATTGGATTATTTCTGTGTGATCTGATTACCTGGCAACTCCACCCCCTTGCCACTGTTAAGGGTAGTCGGAACGCGACATCAGTGTTGTGTTACGCTTAGGCTTGTCCCTAAATATCCGCACACTTTTGGATCGTTGAACTGACCCAAGTGCGAGAACACATTTTTGTGTCAACAGGTTTATTTGTATTTTTTGCAGTGTTTCTACTTCATCTTCTTCGCCAAGAATTTTGGTTGCAAATTCTCCACGGCAAGACGGTTGCTGGAGCCCCAAAGACCGTTTCTAGGAGTTGTCGGTCCGACCGGCCTGTGTCGCGCCGTCATCTGACGCGCCGACACGTAGCAGTCCGACCAAAGGCATGAGGCTGATCTGACTGGGCTTCACAGAGAGCTCCGAGAACGCCCTGCATCGGTGTCGGAGGCCACCCTCTGAGGAATACACACAACCTTTGGTCCGACCAGACGAGACACCGGTCTGACCGGTTGGGGAACCGAACCCCCTTAGGTCATCTTCGTGACGCACTCTAGAGAACCCCTTCGCACCGAAGGCCACTTTGTGTCGGAGTCCCTTCGGGCCTTTCGGCCATCCGCGGTCCGACTAAAGGTATAGCCTCGGTCCGACCGACCGAAGGGTAGAAGTCACCGTTCGCACCGCACGCCGAAGTCCCTTCGGCCGAACACTTCGCACCGCTGGTTTGACCAGTAGCATAGCGTCGGTCCGACCGGCTTCCCTTAGCCGGTCTGACCGCCAGGCCCTTTGGTTGAACCGGCCCTATTTTTGCCGGTTTAATTATTTTGGGTTATTTTCTCACACATCGGTTAATTGAATAATTTTAGATTAATATTATTTGATTGCCTGACGACTCCGTTATTTCCTTACCACTATTTAAAGGATCATCAGAACTCGGCGTCGGCGTTGTGTTATGTTTAGGGGTTTACTCCTAAATATCTGCACAGTTTTGGATCACCGGATCGACGTCCGTGTGTTTGGCGCATTTTCGTGTCAACACCATCCACCACTCTCTTCTATTAAAAATAGATATATCTAATGATTCACCACTTTTAAAAATGACTTTAATTATCTTCCACTTTACCCTACGATCATAAACTCATATGATTCCACATATCATTCACACAAATAATAAATAATTAAATAGCACGAATTAAAAGTTATAAATCCTCAAATCCACATTAAAAACTAGATCCACTCGTAAAGGGACCCATACGCAAACCCCCCTCCACCACCCCACCCTCCGTCCTTAGTCTTGAAGGGACCCGTATGCAAAAAGTCCCACCAAGCAATCCACATTCCCATTCACATTAAAACGGAAATATCTAATGATTCACCACATTTAAAAATGACTTTAATTATCTTCCATTTTAGCCTACAATCATAAACTCATATGGTCCCACATATCATTCATATAAATAATAAATAATTAAATAGCACAAATTAAAAGTTATACATCCTCAAATCCGCATAAAAAATTGGACCCACTCATAAAGGGGTCCATCCACAAAAATCACTCCACCACCTCATCCTCCGCACATAAAAACCTAGTCTCGAAGGGACCCATATGTAAAAAGTTCCATCAACCCATCAACACCTCCCTTTCCATTAAAAATGGAAATGTCTAATGCTTTGCCACCTTTAAAAACAATTTTAATTATCTTCTACTTTAGCATACGAACATTAACTCATATGACCCACGTGTCATTCATATAAATAATAAATATCGTATCTGCATTAAAAACCGGACCCACTCATGAAAGGACCTATCTGCAAACATCACTCCACCACCCCGCCCTCTGTACATAAAACCTAGTGTTGAAGGGACCCATCTGCAAAAAGTCGCACCAACCTCTTCTCCCCCGCCGTGCTCCTCACCCCGTCGGCCTCCGATCAAATTGCAAATCGCGGAGAAACCCACCCCCTGCGAGCGTAAGTGAACTCCAAATCTCGCTCAAATTTCGAATCCCGCCTCCCGAATTCGTTTCAAACCCGCCCCACCCCCACGCTCTCGGGCAGACCTCGCCCCCCCGCCCATGGCGTTTCACGTCGGGTGCCCCTTCACATGGTAACACACCCCGTCCTCTCCTCTTTCCTCTCTCTCCCCCCTCTGAAATTGTTATCTCTGTCTGTCTGTCTATCTGACTCGCGCTCTCGTGTGGCTCTCTCTCTCTCTCTCTCTCTCTCTCTCTCTCTCTCGCTCTCGCTGGGTGTGTCTCGCGCTCCCCGGGCAGCCGGAGGGTGTGCGACTGCGAGCTAGGGTTTGGGGCGGCGGCTGCGAGGAGGGGGAGGAGCAAGTGGGGAGGTTTGGCGGCATGGGCGGCGGCGGCGGTGGCGTTGGAAGGGTTCATCGCGGATCCGTGGCTGCTGCGGCCGGCTGGGGAGGGGGAGGATGGGGCGGCGGCGAAGGAGGTGGCCACGGTGCAGGTGGAGGTGCCGCCGGTGGACCTGTCCGACGAGGGGGAGGACGAGGCGTGCCGGGCGGCCATGCCGCGACAGGCAGCAGCCGCGGAGGATTACGCGTGCAGGCTGGAGGCCGGTGCTGGAGCTTATGGCTCTCAGGTGAGGCCAATCTCGTCCGGATTTCCCCCCTTGTGGTTGTTTGCGGGTATTTTTTTTTGGAGCTTGGGTTTGTTCTGGGGTGGTGCAACCGTGGTGATCCTTGTGCGTGCTAGTGTTGTTTGTGTTTCATTTTGGATTCTGTTCCTTGAGCGTGTGATTTGTGCGAGATTCGTGAGGTTTCATTGTATATTTATGTGGAATTTTGGATTGGAAGGACAAATTGTGCTCTGAGATCATGGTCTGGCGATCAAAGTTTTCATCTTTTTGTTGGAAGTTTATGGGAATTGTGATGAGGTTTCAGAGATGGGCAATTTTCATTGTGTGAAACAACCCATCAATACTGGTGGTCGTGCCCAATGTTTAATTTGGTTTGCGCCACTGGAAATAGGGATTATGGATGCTGATGCCAAATGGATTTAGAGCTACTATTGCTTTCTTATTTGAGACTTAGATATGTGTGACCAGAGTCAGGGGCGAATCCAGAATAAAAATTACCGATGTATATCACTATATATGACAAAATAAATATATAATGAATTAATGATCTTAATATCAAACAATATAAATTTAATAATAATATATACTCTCTCTAATAAAAAATGCATACTTACTAAAATATGGCCAAACTTTTTAATAGATCGATATTTTTTTAGATAGATCATCAGCATTAGCCTGTTTTTTTAGGCCTCAGCTCTTCTGGGTGTCCTACTAGTTAAATCAACAGGTGTCCCATGTATATATATACAAGCTCTAATACATAAAAAATCAAAACTTACATGTGTCCTGTGCATCACTTACCTTGTACATGGATCCGCCCCTGACCAGAGTGTAGTCTTGTCAGTTGTCATTCGATGGTAGGGTTTGAGGTTTAACTAGTGCAGTGATAATGGGTTGTCATTTGTTCTTGCTGATTTTTCTGGTGTTATATCTTATTACCGTTAAAGATGATTTCTTATGTCTTCTGTAAATGTAAATTAAATAATTGATGCTGTTAATATGTTGTTTGTAGTCACAGGATTATTCTGTGCACGTTGACATGCTTGAGGTTTGATTCTGCATTAACATGACATACACAGAAGGAACATCATACGAGCCTTGTGGAGTATAGGAGTATATGATAAAAGAATCATCTTGATGAACTTATCAATTGGCAACAATCTTTAGCAACTAACTCTGTTTTACAGAGCTTGTCATGCTCATCCCGACCCTGCTTTTAATCTTTGCTGTAACAGGAACAGCTTCCCCTGAAAGTTAGATAACTTAATTTATAGATCCATTTGCTATCGTCTAGTTTGCACTGCTTATGTAGGTGTCGATAGTGCATTGCTAACTATGTTTAGTTCAGCAATATCTTATCCACGTTATATGTTTACATGGTTTCGAGTCTATTTTGTTTCCCAGTGTTGGTTATCAAACAATGCATGAATGCTTTATCCAGTTGACTCTTCCAACTTCTGACAAGTATAAATTGTACACAACTTGATTAATTAGATTATACAGTTCTTCCATCAGATTAGCAATATATATTGGGGGCTTCTGTATGGTCAACATTCACCAGATAACTAACCAGTGAATGGCTATCCTCCTTACTCTTTACCTCTATCCTTATCCATTATTGGAACCATAGGAGCATAACTATGAACCTTCTTCAGTTCAGTGATTATTATTACTGCACAATAACAGTGCATTGGTATATTTGGATGATATCTGTAATAGCATGACATTCTACAGATTAGTATGCTATGAATGTTTTGGGTTAATTGAAATTATTCTTTGTGCAGACTAAGGCCATTCACAAATACAACTGTTGACATGATAGCTGTATCATGAGTGTAACCTCTTTATTACTTCTAGAAATATCATATTATGTATTCATGTTGCGCCCTTTCTCATGAAAGCAAGCATTTAGTATCATGTGTTAATATTGTTGTGCTCACATTATATTGGCATGCTTACATGTTAGTTGATGCCAACAGGCTAAACTTTCCACATTTCTGCGTGGTTCAGTTGATTTTTCATTTTAGATTATTATTTATTTTTATTTCAGTGGAATTATTTAAATTGGCTTATATTTACATCTCCAAATATCATACCTATCAAGGCGTCAACATGGCAGTAGGGCGGCGGTTGTATGGCGTCCCCTTGCCTTAGCCATGGTTGATGGCACCAAGGGGTAGCAAAGGGATATTGTGGCAGTGACCCAGATCTAGGACCGACAAACTCATACCATCACCAAAAACCCACAAGAAATGGTTAGGGCCTGTCACGAGTCAAGATCCATGGACGGGGATGATAGCTAAACATTGTGACTGATTTGATAACTGATGAATAATTGACCGAGGCCTTGACCCTCGTCGGCGCGACAGAGCATACGCTCCACGTCGCACCGCCGAGGTAGGGATACAATAGAGAGGCTAAGCCTTTTCTAAACACTCGATAAGACATGTAGTGCATCAGTCCTATTTATATAGACACATGTATGATCTAATCTAACAACCCTAATCTGATCCTAACAACCTTAATCTACTAGGATTCATTTAATCTAACACCTCAATCCTAACTGAATTGGAATCTTAACCTAATATAATCTCTAATTATTAGTCTGCTAAAGTACCGTGCGGCACTGTTCACACAAACAGTACCCGTGGTACTGTTCATGGGCCTGATTGGGCTGCGGGTTGGCTTGTAGGCCCCTTCTTGCATGGCGCGTGACAGGGTCACAGATCCAAGCACAGAGAAAACAAAAAACTGAATCAAATCAACCAAATCTAGCCCATGGACGGACAAGACAACACGTCAACCAGATGAGAAACCACCAAAAAAAGAGGACAAAACCATCACAAAACCTGCTTAGAAATCATTAGAAATGGAGAAAAGAACAAACCTTGGAGTCGAGGATCTCATCGTATGACGAGAAAGCTTCCTCGAGGGAAGGGGTGAAAATGGAGTGGAAACAGAAGTAAATGAATGCTATCATATCCATTTTTGCATTTTAATGGAAACACAAATGAATACGGATATCCCGAAAACGGATACGAAAGTAGTACCGGAAATGAACAAGTACCGAATAAGGAGACAGATACAAAATTGAATATCTATCGGAATAAAAAACCCTTGATATGTGAAAAAGGCATGATAAACCAATAAAAAGGTTCAATTTGCATGCATATTGGTAAATTATAAACATATATAATAAAGTATAAATAGGTTTTATCAAAAGTTCTGGTTCTAATGAACATATACTATTTATTTTTAGCAAACAATTTTATATTAATTTAATTTAAATGGTTTAATATTTCACGAATATATGATAGTTCAAAGTTTCACATAATGTGGAAAGAAAAAGCTAACATTTTATTTTATATAGTGCAGTAAAGAAACAATGAAACATAAGTTTTTCTATTTTTTAATGCGGAATATTCTGTTTCAATTAGAAATCACTATTTCATTTCTGTTTCTGTTTTTGGGTGAAAAATTCCATTTTCGTTTCAGTTCCGGGATATTTTGTTTCTATTTCCTTATAACTCTTATCGTTTCTGTTTTTTCCGGAACAGACAGAAACTTTCTGCTTTGTTTTTGTCTCTACTCGAGGTAGCGGTCATCAGTGGCTTAGGTGAGGCCACCGACAAAGCAGCAGTACTCAACATCTGCCACCGCCATTCCTTCCTTCCCACTAAACCCTATGATGAACCCAAACTCGAACTGAGGTGAACAAGAGGTTAAAGGTAGAGAAGCCAACCCACCTCAACAGAGCATGAGGAAGCATTGTTGCCCTACTCCCCTCCTTTTGTAAGCCATTCTTGTTGTCCTGATCAGATCGGACGGTGCCCTAGGTCAAGCAAATTATTAGGTGTTTTGGTGTTGGAAACATTTCTTGGGGGAAGAAAAATGAAGAACTAGGTGATGAAAAATATCAGGAAAAAAATAGGAAGCAGGAAAGCTATTGAAATTTGAGAGATGAGATTAGAGATGAAAACAGAGTGGAAAGTTTCTGTCCATTCTAGAAAAAATAGAAACAAAGAGTGTTATACGGAAACAGAAATGGAATATCTCGCAACGGAAACGGAAACATAGTTTTCTATCCAGAAACAGAAATGAAAACATAACGGTGATTTCTAACAGAAATGAAATATTTCACATGGCAAAAACAAAAAGTTTACATTTCCACTGTTTCTTTACTGCATTATATAAAATATCAGATCTTGCTTTCACATTATGTAAAACTTTGAAGTATCTTCTATTCATGAACTATTAATTTTTTTTAATTAAATTAATATATAATTATTTACTAAAAAATAACACATGCTCATTAGAACCACAACTTCTATAAAACACATTTTTTTATTTTATTATATATATTTATCATTTATTAATATGTATGCAAACCAAACCTATTTATCGTTTTATCATATTTTTTCACATATGAAGTTGTTTTTTATTTCGACAGATATTTGGTTCTGTATTCATGTCTACTCCTTATTCGGTCCGTGTTTGTTTCTAGTACTATCCGTTTTTAGGATACCCATTTTCGTTTTCGTTTATGTTAAAAAATACGGAAACAAATATGGTAGCACTCATTTTCATCCCTAGATGGGGTAGTTGGGGTGTTGAACTTATTTGCTACTTTTATTATGCTATATTTCTATAATTTTATTGGTCTATTGCTATTGCTATTTGGTATTTGGTATGTTCTACTTTTATTGTGCTATATTGCTATTACTGTTTGGAATTTTCTACTTATCTCCTGATATTTCTTTTCCTAATTCTTATATTTTCTATGTAAGGCATCGTCTTGCCTTACGCCTTACTGCTTAAATGTTAAAACTTAAAAAGGTAGTGGGGCGCCTAGTGTCACCTTACTGCCTTAATAACTATGCATGATATAGGAAGATTCTCATTATTTCCCAGGAGGTGGAAGGAGATGAAGAGGACTGGGGCCAAGAAGAGCAAGGCAATGCTGCTGTCAAAGTTATGTGCCGCTTATGCTTTTCAGGTGAAAATGAGGGTAGTACAAAAGCTGCCAAAATGCTTCCATGCAAACTCTGCAGCAAAAAGTATCATAGAAATTGTTTGAAAAACTGGGGTGAACATAGAGGTAACTAAAAAACTCTCCTATTGCCCCTTCAATGTCTACTGTTGTTTATATCGGTTGACAATTTTGTGATCCATCTAGATCTTTTCCATTGGAGCTCATGGGTCTGCCCCTCTTGCTGCAGCTGTGAGGTCAGTTGTCTATCTATTTACTTGTTATCCTTATACTTGTGTGTTTCACATATATTGGTGTTTTTGATGCCAGAAACATTTAAAACTTTGTTTCCTGTGTATTCTGTTACTTACATAAAGCTCATTTCTTTGAGCTAAGGGCTGCAAAGGGTAACAATCATTGTATGGTGTTTGAGGAATCCAGTACAGCAGTACCTCAGTACCTGTATATGTGTCAGTTGTTATGGTGGTCATGTATTTACAAAAGCAGGGATAAATATGTTTTTTTATCTTATTAATGTTGGAAAGTGCTCTCCTCCCCATTTCTTCATGCAGATTTTGTTTTTATGCCATAATTCTAAATTGGCATCTCATACATTTATTATGCCATAACTACTTGCCATATGTATAGGTATGTCGACGACCTGGTGACCCCAAAAAATTAATGTTTTGTAAAAGGTGTGATGGTGCTTATCACTGCTACTGTCAGCAACCCTCACACAAGGTGCACCTTCATCCCCTCTTTTCCTTTGTTTTTATCTATGGCTCATCTCTTAGCAGTCGACATCATATAACCCTTGCAGAATGTTACCCATGGACCGTACTTATGTCCAAAACATACAAGGTGTCACAGTTGTGGATCTGGTGTACCTGGGAGTGGCCATAGCACAAGGTACTGATTCAAACAATTGATCTGAAAATTTATTTAGAGTGATACTTTTAGCAAGTTATTATCACCTGTTGTCTAATTCCTTTTCTGCAACATTGTGAATGGATATACAGGTGGTTTCTGGGGTACACATGCTGTGATGCTTGTGGACGATTGTTTGTGAAAGGAAACTACTGTCCAGTTTGCTTGAAGGTAGCCCCTTTCATATTTCATTTTTTGACATAATTATGTCTATGATGGATTCTGCAATGACACAGTTTAGTTTTAGCCTGTGAGATTTATTGTCTCTTGTTCAATTTCAGAAATTGTAACTTTCTTGTTTCTGTCTATACTCTATAGTTGAATGTCTGTTTGATTAACACTTCATTTCTGTGGCTAAGTTGAACTGTTGAAGAGTGTAATATAAATTGTAATGTTCCTGTTAGCGAGATATATTTCCCTTGATGTACGGCTGATATATCAGCCTTCTATTTTCTGTTGATAGCTTTCCATTCTTAGTCTAGCTGAATATGGTTAGTCCTGATTTATTGTAACTTGCTATGTTTATGAGTTTATCCCTTGAGGATGGTGATATAAATATATTGGCCTGCCATCCTAGTGATGTGTGGCAATTCCCATTCCCCTTTCTCTTCTACATGGTATCAGATTAGATCAGATCCTCTTCTCTTGCTTCTGCTATCACACCTAGCTCCCAGCCATGTCGAGGGGTGTATGGTGTCACCTCGCCGCGCGCCTAACTCGCCTAGGCGATTGGAAGGAGGTAGGTCGCCTCGCCTTACCGCCGTAAGAACATTGACTGCCATCCTACAATCACTCCTGTTGGCACTCACTCCAAACTTTTTGCTACTGTATTACTGGGGCTCAAGTCTCTGATCCTTCGGATTATGGCAGTATTACTGGGGCTCTTCAGTACCTTACTTTGACTCAGTCGGATATTCAGTATGCTGTTTAGCAGGCTTTCTTGCATATGCATGATCCAAGAAAGCCACATCTTGCTCTAGTGAAGCGCATTTTGCGGTATATTAAGGGCACTATTGACGATGGTTTGCATCTCCATGCATCCTCTGATTTAATTGCATATTCGGATGCTGATTGGGCCGATTGTCTTGATTCTCGACGCTCTTCCTTCAGATTCTGTGTTTACCTCGGCGATAACCTCATTTCTTGGTCCTCCAAGCGACAACTTACCGTCTCATGGTCCAGTGCTGAAGTAGAGTACCGTGCAGTGGCTCATGTTGTTGCCGAGTGTTACTGGATCTGCCAACTTCTTCAGGAACTTCATCTTCCTCCCAACCAATGTTTACAAATCATCCAATTAATCACGATTAATCGGCCTAGTCACTTTCTTGGGTTCGACTAGGTGCTTCGATGCGACCAGAGCGATCAGAAATCCGGTCATCCGACTAGTTGACTAGTCGTCCGATTAGTGGCATTTGGGTGACCAGGAGAGAAGGACCACCGACGGCGCGTGATGGGAGAGGGAGGGGCCACTGGCGGCGCACTACATGAAGGCAGGGGCTAGCTACCAATGTTGCCATGTGAGAGGAGGAGGGGGGCAACGACGGCGCACGAGCCACGGCAGGAGTGGGTCGGTGGCAGCGCGCCTTGGAGTGGGAAGGGCCACTAGTGGCGCCAGCGGGAGCGTGAGGAGCAGAAGGCGGCGCGGCGAGAGCACGAGGAGAAGGCGGTGGGGGTAGGGGAGGGGAGATGTGCGGCTAGTGACTTGTGAGGGAGGGGGAGACACGAGGAGTGAAGGGTTCAGTACCTAGGGTTTACTTAATAGGCTTGGGCTTTTCGATTTTATTTTTGAGCTAATAAGTAATGGCTGGAAATTTATCGTCGTATACTATATAGTGTGTATATATTATGTATATGTCCTAAAATATATGAGACAATTAGATATACGACTAGAACCGACTAGGATCGACTAATCACAATTAATCGCGATTAGTTTTCTAGTCGGTCCCATGGCGACTAGGTTCAACTAGGCGATTTGCAAACATTGCTCCCAACAAGGCCACCGTTGTCTACTGTGACAATGTCAGTGCTGTTTACATGTCGGCTAATCCTGTCCTACACAAGCGCACCAAGCACATTGAAATTGATATCCATTTTGTGCGTGACAAAGTCTCCCTCGGTCAAGTTCATGTGCTGCATGTTCCATCTGCTTTGCAATTTGCAGACATCATGACCAAGGGCCTCTGATAGGAACAGAGATCCTACCCCTCGTTGGACGTAGGTTGTAGGTGTGGGTGATTAGTCGACGGGGCTTGAACTGTGACGCACGGCGGCGGGGCGCCATGATCGCGAGCTGAAGAAAGGTGGCGGCTAGGGTTTGGCAAGCATCGGTTCCTTGAGGGGAAGCCGGCAACAGATGAGTTGCAACTTGCTTAATTTCAATAATCCAAAGTTTACAAGTATTTATAGTCTCTATCAAACCCTAATCAAATTCTAATCTTAACTAATATAAAGTGCGGACGAAGTCCGCGGATTCCGTCTCCGTCCACAACCACGTGCGTGCGTGCCTTTCCCACATCCCATAAAAATCGGCCAAAATTTGTGCCCTATGAAAACCGCCTGAACCGGCTGGCTCACCCGCGCCCATCGGCTCCACACGCTGCGCCGCACGCAACCACCCGGCTCGCCCGCACGCAGCGCCAGGCGCGCATCTGTTGCAACCGCCAGGAATGAAGAAAAAGAAAAAGAAGAAAAAGAAAAAAAAGAAAAAAAGAAAATAAAAAGAAGAAAAAATGTACTTTTGCATTTCAGTTTTTTAATTTCTTTATTTTACGCGGATGTACGAATTTTGTATAAAAACCCTTAGATTTCTGAAAAATCACGTAGAAACATGAATTTTACACAAACACCCTGTTAAAAAATAAGGTTCTCTGTTGCAAAGCACAAGCATCTGACTAGTAAATCTATAAAGGATAATTTGGGCCTAGCCCAGCTCCCCCCTAGCCACCCTTGGGCTTGCGCCGCTGGTAGGAGAGGCCGGTCATAACAACCTCCCATCCAAGTTGTTTCTGGATTTTAAGTCCTGTCTTGGCGTTCACCAACCTCCCGCTGCGACTGTGGGGGGTGTTAGCGAGATATATTTACCTTGATGTACGGCTGATATATCAGCCTTCTATTTTCTGTTGATAGCTTTCCATTCTTAGTCTAGCTGAATATGGTAGTCCTGATTTATTGTAACTTGCTATGTTTATCCCTTGAGTATGTTTATCCCTTGAGGATGGTGATATAAATATATTGGCCTGCCATCCTAGTGATGTGTGACAATTCTCATTCCCCTTTCTCTTCTACAGTCCCATTTTACTAATTTCTGTTTATATGCTTTATCTGCTCGTGGGTTCCCCTCTTTTCAGGTTTATAGGGATTCTGAAGTGATACCGATGGTTTGCTGTGATGTTTGTGAAAAGTGGGTACATATTGAGTGTGATGGCATCAGGTTTGTATGATCGTCAACACCATTTTATTGTTTCGATAATTACACTTGTATTTATTCCTTCTCCACATGTACTGTTTCTTGCCTTGGTACTTCAATTCTCCATGTATTTACCGTCTTTCATGATTCATTGCCTTACCATCACATCATTTCATGTATTTATGCAGCGAGGAAAAGTACCAACAGTTTCAATCGGACCAAAACCTTCAGTATACATGCGCTGCATGCCGTGGCGAATGCTCCCAGGTGTTATTTACTTCTGGCATATTTTCTCATTGATACAGAACTATTGTTTCTCTAACACCCCTAACCCCTTCTTTTTCAATCTTCAGATCAGGGACACAGAGGATGCTGTTAGGGAGCTTTGGAAGAGACGTGACATTGTTGATCATGACCTTATGGCTAGTTTAAAGGCTGCTGCTGCACTGCCTTCTTTGGAAGATGTGTCACCATCTTATCCAAACACAAATGATGAAAAACTTGGTGCACATGTAATGAAAAATGGTGGTAAAAATACACTGAAATTCTCTTTCAAAAGCAACAGTAGTAAGGCTGCGCTAGATTCATCTGAACAAGAGGAGAATGCTATCAAGAGCACAGGGTCAAATAAGAAACATTCCAAGAAGAAAAGCAATCAGAATAATAAAACAGTCTGCGATCAGGATGATGTATTTTTGGAGAAAAGGAATGAAGCTAAATCATTGAGTAGTTTGGGAGATCAAACTGCAAATGTTACTCATGATAAGAGTTCATTTAAAAATGATTCTGATGTGTTTCTGCTATCTTCAACTCGAAGTGTAGATAAGGATTTGAAATCCTCGTCGGCGAAAGCTGCAGCAAACAATGCTGATATGATACCTAAAGTCAAGATTAAAGGAAGTAAGGTACCGAGTTTGCATTTCAAAGACGTAGGTGATGAAAATGCTGCCAAGAGTGACACAGCCAAAGGTACCAAATTGGTTATTCATCTTGGTTCAAGACACAAAAGTAGGAGTGGCTCTCCCAGGTCTGAAATGTCCAATTCTCAAAAAGAGCAAGAGCTGGGTTCAATGCATGGTATGCGCCTCCTATGTAGTATTTTCACGGAATTTACCATTTTATTTGCTTGCTATAAATATTTGGTATATGCATGTACACTCTTCAATTTTTAAAAGCAAGTAATTTTGAGCTGTCATTAAAGTTGTTATATGTGCAGGCATGAAATTATAATAGCAACTTGGTGACATCTCTATAGCTGTATGATGTTCTTATTTACAGATAGGGGCTGTCACACGCCTTATTTGCTAGTATATCTGTTCCCTTTATTTGTTGTTTTGGTCATCAGCATGGTGTCGGTACACCTCTTTAGCCATTACATTTCTAATTATATTATTAAAAACATCAGTACGGAAAAACTTTTGATGTAGAATAAGCTAGCATATTTGTCACATGAAAACTCTAAATAGTTCCATGTATAATTCTAGTTCTTCTAAAAACAACTGAAAGGTTGACTCTGCTCATTCTAAAAATGACAACTAAACTAGAATAAATTTGATCATTTAAGCATGTGTCTGGTCAGGCATTTCCTATTTGAACCTCTCTTCCCCTCCTCTCTTCTCTGGGTTTATTTGTTTCATATCTTTTCTCCTTTTGACAACCCAATTTCCCCTCTGAAATGGCTATCCGCCATTGCTCAATGTATGATTTATGCTTTGTATGCTAGTTTGAATGAACTTTGCTGTCTTTCCATTATTGTTGTTTATTTTCCTGTTTTATTTTCAATCTTAATGGTCCTGCACTCGGTTCATCTTTTGTTGGTAACAAATAACCTATATTTCTTTGTTGATGTTTTTATTCTAATAAACAAATTACTTAAGCCTTTAATGGTTAGCCATACAAGACTTCTCTCAGGTTTAGTTCAGGTTTGTTCCCTCAAAAGAAGAATGAAATAACTTGATCTTCACTGTAGGAAGATGTAGGAAGAGATAGATGGATAGATTCCTCTCCCTTGGGTTGGGAGGATAAAAGGGGAGCCTTACAGGAGGGGCCCACACACCAGGGGCCACACACACACACACACTCTAACACCCCCCGCAGTCGAAACTCCGGCGCAGCGGATGTTGAGACTGGAGCGGAACTCGGAGAAGGTGGAGGAAGGCAAGCCTTTGGTGAAGATGTCGGCGAACTGGGAGGTGGTAGGCACATGTAGGACACGGACAGCTCCCACGGCGACACGATCACGAACGAAGTGGAGGTCAATTTCCACATGCTTGGTGCGTTGGTGCTGGACGGGGTTGGTGGAGAGGTAGACGGCGCTGACGTTGTCACAATAGACCAACATACTCCTGGCGAGGGGGCAATGGAGCTCCCCGAGGAGCTGCCGGAGCCAGGATGCCTCGGCCACCCCATTGGCAACAGCCCGGTACTCAGCCTCGGCACTGGAGCGGGAGACAACCGGCTGCCGCTTGGATGACCAAGACACGAGGTTGCCACCAAGGAAGACGGCGTAGCCGGAGGTGGAGCGACGCGTGTCTGGGCAGCCCGCCCAGTCGGCGTCAGTGTAAACCACGAGGTCAGCAACAGGAGAACGCCGAAGGTGAAGCCCAAAGTCGAGGGAGCCGCGCAGATAGCGGAGAATCCGCTTCATAGTGGTAAGGTGCGGGTCCCTGGGGTCGTGCATGTGAAGGCACACCTGCTGCACCGCATAGGAGATATCCGGCCGAGTGAACGTGAGGTACTGAAGGGCGCCAGCAATGCTTCGGTAGGCAGTGGGATCATCCACTGGTGTGCCCTTTGTACCGGAAATCTTGGACTGAGCATCGACTGGAGTGGCAGAGGGCTTGCAGTCAGTCATCCCTGCGCGTTGGAGGACATCCAAGGCGTACTGGCGCTGGTGAAGGAAGAGGCCATCAGGGCGGTGTTCCACTGTCACTCCCAAGAAGTGATGGAGCACGCCAAGGTCCTTCATGGCAAACTCCTGCTGCAACGAGGAGACAATCCGCTGAAGTAGAGACTAGCTGGACGCAGTGAGAATAATGTCATCCACATAAAGCAGCAAGTAGGCTGAGTCAGCACCGCGGTGGAGGACAAACAAAGAAGTGTCACTCTTGGCTTCGTTGAACCCCACAGACACCAGGAAGGAGGCGAACCGACTGTACCAAGCCCGAGGAGCCTGCTTCAGACCATACAGAGACTTGTTGAGCCGGCAAACACGCTCAGGGTGAGCAGGATCCACAAAACCCGCAGGCTGGCTACAGTACACAGTCTCCGTCAGGGTGCCATGGAGGAAGGCATTCTTCACATCAAGCTGGTGAACTGGCCAGGACCTCGAGAGAGCCAGGGAGAGCACGGTCCGAACAGTCGCAGGCTTCACCACCGGGCTGAAGGTCTCATCATAGTCAACTCCAGGGCGCTGGGTGAAACCCCGAAGGACCTAGCGAGCCTTGTAGCGATCCAGCGAGCCATCTGCCTTGCGTTTATGTGTCCAGATCCACTTACCGGTGACCACATTGCAGCCAGAGGGGCGAGGCACCAGGTCCCAGGTCTGGTTGGCTAGAAGGGCAGCATATTCTTCCTCCATCGCGTGGCGCCAGTGAGGATCCGCTAGGGCGCCACGAACAGTGGAGGGTATGGGAGAGACCGGCGGCGCCATAGCGGCGGAGAGGACCAGGCGGTCAACTGGACGGAGGACCCCCGCAGCCCGCCGAGTCACCATCGGGTGAGTGTGGCGGGGATCGCGGTGGAGGAGGGGCGGGTGGTACACCGGCGGCTCGGCGCGAGAGCAGGCCGGTGCAACCCCCGTCGGGCGGCGCTGGTAGACCCGAACAGGGTTGGCGTAGCGGGAAGAAGATGTCGGGGCCGCGCGTGGCGCGGCAGGTGTCGCGGAGACACGGGGCACGACCGGGGCCGTGTCCGGGGCGGAACACGGCGCCGACGGCAACAACGGGCCAACCCCGGGCACAGGAGGCGGCAAGGACGGGGCCGCGTGCTGCACGGACGAGGACGTCGGGGCCGCGCATGGCACGGAGGGCCACGCCGGCTGGTGAGGAGTGGCCGCACGTGGCACAGCCGGGGGCACGGGGGCCGCGGGCGGCACGGCGGGCAGCTCCGTTGCCACACACGGCTCGTCAGTTGGCGGGGGAGCCACCGGAACAGCCGGTGATGTACGTGCAGAAGACAAAGGTGGCTGAACCACCGGGTCAGTAGAAAACAGGGAGGCCAACTCAAGGCTGGTGGTGGGTGTGGAGTCAACGGAGAAAGGAAAGACGGACTCAGCGAAGATGACATGTCGTGAGATAAGAACACGACGAGAGGAGATGTCAAAGCAACGGTACCCCTTATGATCGGGGGAGTAGCCAAGAAACACACACAGGGTCGAGCGGGGCGCAAGCTTATGAGGAGCAGTGGTAGAAGTGTTGGGATAGCAAGCACACCCGAAGACACGAAGGTGAGTGTAGGAAGGTGGGGTACCGAACAAGGCATGGTGAGGGGTGGGAGCGCTCGTGGCCTTAGAAGGCAGGCGGTTGAGCACATAGGTGGCAGTAAGGAGGCTCTCAGCCCAGAAGCGAGCTAGAGCCGAAGCCTGAAAGAGCATGGAGCGCATAACATTATTAGTGGTACGAATCATGCGCTCAGCCTTGCCATTCTGAGGGGAGGTATAGGGGCAGGACATGCGCAACTGGACTCCCTTCGAGAGGAAGAAAGCCCGGGAAGCGGAGTTGTCAAACTCACGACCATTATCACATTGGACGGTCTTGATAGTAACCCCAAACTGAGTAGAGACCCAAGCAAAGAAGTGAGTGAGCGTGGGGAAGGCATCCGACTTGGACCGCAAAGGAAACGTCCATGAGTAGTGAGAAAAATCATCAAGAACAACCAAATAATATTTATAACCAGAAATACTCATGATCGGAGAGGTCCACAAGTCACAGTGAATAAGGTCAAACACATGAACAGCATGCGAGGAAGAAATAGAAAAAGGTAGGCGAACATGATGACCTAATTGACATGCATGACAAATGTGCTCACTAGTGGCCCTAGTACAAGGAATAGAGGAGCTACGACAAAGCTGAGCCAAAATGTCGACACCGGGATGACCAAGCCGGCGGTGCCAGAGTGTGGAGGACGCTGTGGCGGCAAGGACGGACGAAGGTGGAGCAGCGGAAGGTGGAAGACGAAGCGTGTAGAGGGGTCCGGTGCTGTCACAACGGAGAAGAGGACGCCGGGTGGCCATATCCTTCACAGTCAGACCAAAAGAGTCAAATTCAACAGAACATGAATTATCAGTGGTGAATTGACGAATGGAAAGAAGGTTGTGAACAATGTCAGGAGCAACAAGAATGTTTTGCAGGCGAAAAGACCCACAAGGAGTCGCATCACCCACGGAAGTGACCGGAAGGCAAGAGCCATTCCCAACCATGATGGAAGAAGGGTGAGATGGGTGGGGGGGCCTGTGAGAGGAGATAATACCATCATGGGGAGTGGTGTGGAAGGAAGCACCCGAGTCAGCCACCCAATCCGTGGCGGCCGGCGGAGTCAACGCCATGGTGTTGAATGACTGTGCGAGGGCCGTCTGATCCCACCCACCGGACCACGGGCCCCACGCCGAAGGAGCAGGCGGGACCGGCCACCCGGTGAGCATGGCCGCAGGTGGGGTAGAAGGCCGAGGAGGGAATTGGCCCGGCCACATGGAAATGCGCCCCGTCCATGGGTTGGAGAAGGATGGCCAGGGCGCACTCCCGGCGGCAAGGGCTGGTGTGGCGGAGGTAGGAGCCGGAGCACGACCGGTACCACCACGACGCCCCCCTCCCCGGCGACGACGATCGCCACCACGGCCCCCCCGCCAGTGGTGGACCCGGCGGTAGGAGTACCAAGAAGGGAGGGAGCCGGTGACGGCGGTGTCTGGGAGGCCGGCCGGTTGGAGCCGGAGGTGATGAGAGCAGTCGCGGTAGTAGAAGGGGGAGCGAGTCCCCGGGTCAGCTCCTCGAGGACAAGGTCATCACGAACCTTGTGGAAGGAGGGGAACGGCACTGTCCTCGTGATCCATGTCCGGAGATGGGCGTAGCTGTCTCCGAGACCACGGAGGATGTTGAGGACAAGAGTGCGGTCCGCAACAGGCTCGCCAAGGTCACGAAGAGAATCCGCCATTCCCTTCATGCGGCGACAGTACTCCGAGATGGGGAGATCACCCTGGACGAAGGTGCGGAAGGTAGCGTCCAACTGGAGAGCACGAGCCTCGCGGTTGCCAAGGAACTGCTCCTCGATCGCAACCTAGGCCTGCCGAGCGGTGCCACCAAGTTCCCGCACGATGTCTTGGAGCTCGACAGTGATGGACCCAAGGATCCATGACAGCACCACGCTGTCCATGCGCCGCCAAACAGACCCCTGGGCGACCACCGGAGTGTCGATGAGGACGTGGTCATCCAGGGCATAGCGCTGGAGGGTGAGGAGCACCAGGTCGCGCCAGCGTGCGTAGGAGGACGATGAGGGATCAAGGGTGACGGGCACCAGCGCCCGGATGTTCTGGACACCGGCCGCCTGGGCGTGAAGCTGTGCGGCGTCCAGATCGGCGGCGACAGCTGGAGCCGCGGTGGCAGTGGGGTCAACACCCCTGAGGTGATGCTCGGCCTCAGCGACATGCTGGGCCAGGGCATCAGCGGTCTGGCGAGCATTCTCCCAAGCGAGGGCAGCTGCCCGCTCGCGCGCCCGAGCAGCAGCGGCAGCAGTCTTGGTAGTGGCAAGGGCGGCAGCAAGGGCAGCGTCGGCAGCCGCCACATCCGTAGGGGCCAGCCAGCCCGAGGCCACGGCGGTGGGGAGGAGCGGCGGCGGCCCACTCGGAGTCGGCCAGGACATGGCAGGGGGAAGGGGTGGCAGCGCCCTCGGGCCCCGGGGAAGGCAGGCGAGGCCGGCATCTGCAGGAGGGGGCCCCCCATGGTCGGCCACTGCAGGGCCATGGCAGGGGGGAGGGGGTGCGGCACTGTAGGGGCCAGGGGAGGGCCGGGGGCGCCAGATCCGGCCGCCCCGGCGTCGGGTTCGGGCGGGGCGGGCGGGCCGGCGGCGAAATAGCACGGGGGGAGGCCGGCGGTGGCGGAGCCGGCCCCGCCAGCGTCGAGGCAGGGCGGGGGGAGCTCGGGGGCGCCAGATCCGGCCGCCCCGGCGGCGGATCCAGGCGGAGGATGGCCGGCGGCGCCGGATCGGGCCACCCCGCCGGCGGATCCGGGCGGGAGAGTGGCGCCGGCGTCGAGGAAGGACGGGGGAAGGCCGGCGACGGCGAACCCCGGCGGGGGGAAGCTGGCGGCGGATCCGGGCGGGAGAGGAGCGGATCCGGCCATGGTGGCGGAACCCAGCCCACGAAAAGGAGAGGAGGAGGAGAAGGAGAAGGTGGTGCTCGCCGGAGGAGGGTCGCCGGCCATGGAGGCGACGACGGCGGTGCCGGCGGCAGGGGAGAAGAGAAGGGAAGGAGGAGCCTAAGGCTCTGATACCATGTAGGAAGAGATAGATGGATAGATTCCTCTCCCTTGGGTTGGGAGGATAAAAGGGGAGCCTTACAGGAGGGACCCACACACCAGGGGGCACACACACACACACTCTAACATTCACTGCTATTTCAGGAGGGAAAGTTGATGTGACAAGCCAATTCAAAAGCTCGAGAAGTGAGATAAAAGAAAAAAGGGTAATGAAGCTAGTTCGAGAGACTGGAGTACAACAAAATAACCTTTTGGGAGATCTAGGTGCTTCAAAAAAGCATGCTACTGGAAAAAGGAGCAATGCTACAGTTTCTGGACTGGAAAATGCAAGTGAAAGTGGTACTAGAAGCAGATCATTTGGAAATAAACAATCTGTTGTTAATCAGCTGACTGGGAACCAGGAGGCTGCTTCAATTTCTGTGAACAACTCTCCTGACAGCTTGAAACCATCACTGCTCAAGCTTAAATTTAAACGCCCAATTTTTGAGCAGGCAAGTACTCAGGCTTCTCAACCAGAGGAGCCGGGCGTCTGGGCTTCACAGAAAGAGGAGTTAAATGTTGCTAAAGGCCAGAGATCAAAGAGGAAGAGACCTTCATTGGACAAGATGGAGGGTTCGGAAGATAAGCCTCCAGCTAAGAGGCATGAGCAGAGCACAGGAGATGAAGCAATGGATGCAAATTGGATCCTGCGGAAGTTGGGCAAGGATGCAATTGGGAAGAGGATTGAGGTCCAGCTAGCTTCTGATGGTAAATGGTGAGCTCTCTAACTGGAATTTTTGATACTGCTTTGGTAGTACATTGTAAGGAGTATATCACCATTTTCATTATCATTAAGTAATTCTTGGCCTTCTACTCAGCTTATGCATTAAAATGGTATGCCTTAGCACCTGAGCTGTTTAATGAACTATTAGCATGTGCGATAAATTTGGTATTTTTGCTCTATGCATTGTTTTTATAATCTCCCTGAACAACTTCCCGTGTATTTTATTGATAGCTAAAAGCCAATTCATGAATAAACTTAACCTTCATGGCATTTAAACCTTATGAATCTGACGGGGAAATTGATGACTGAAATAAATATTTTTTTTGGCAGGCATCAGGGGGTGGTCTCGAATGTAATCAATGGCACTCTGTGCCTTCAGTTAGATAATGGTAGATCTGAGAATGTAGAGCTGGGAAAGCAGGCCATCCGCCTGATAGCGCAAAGGTCAAAAGGTGGAAAGAAATGAATCCTATTTCCATCTGCCTCAGCTCTTGCTCAGTCAGCTTGCTACCTGCACAGCAGGCAGACTTCTGCAGGGCTCCAGCATCTGAATCGCAGCAGTCTCTGTTAATAGGAGGTGTGGGAGTCACTCACTTGCCTCGCTGCCTTAGCTGACTGGATGAGACATGGAGCACAACCTCACCCTGTTGCGCAAATGAGCGGTGTCTCGCTAGCCGTAGCCTAGCATGCTTCAGACTTGTTTTTGCCTTTTTTTCCCGTGCTGGATGAAGCACATTGGCTTCAATTTGATTCTGGGGTGTAGGGACAAACAACCGGGAAGGTTTCAGGGCACCTTGAGTAGTTGGGTGTAAAAGATTAAAGAAATGTCAGATGATGGTCGTGTGTACATGTAGTTGCTGGTTGAGTTACCCATTATACATGTGGTAATCTGGTGTTTACCGCACTTGATCGTTTTACCTGGGATACTGATGCTATCATACATTGAGGTAACATGTTGCACACCATGGCAGCTGCATGTTGTTCATCTAGAAGTCGAAGATGCTCCGGCGAGTTCTTGTTGGTGCTCCCAGCCCTCCGGCTCGCTGGAGAAGATGATCCGAGCATGCACTGTCCTGCAGTAAGACCAGTAGAGCAAGGGAGCTCATCGGCCATGGCATAGTGTTACTGATGCTCGAGAATCTCTACTGTTTTATTTTCAGAAAAATATATAGGCATTCATATGAATTAAGGCTATTTTGGAAGGAGCTTATGTTTAAATTAGAAGTGAATTATGTGTCAAATAAAAAACTATAATTAACTTAAATAACAACAATAATTAGTTATATAACTAATAATAAGAACCATCCATATCTTTACTTATCATGATTATGCAGGCTGTCATTATGAAAGAAGATTGGATTATATATATTTTCTTTAGATGGGATATTGAGGATTTATCCTCAGTATCTTACTAACATGTAGGTTAACTTGGATTAATGACATGTGAGTCAAGAAGATAAATACTAAATTTTCATTCAAATGGAAGGGTACATGATTAAAATTTTCTATTATGAAATTATGTGAAATAAAATGCCACTGTTTATATTATTTTCTCACTTTCACCAGCCATTTCCTGGAAAGTTGATTTAGATCGCCTTGACGCCAGCTCGTTGCCCTCAATGCTTGTTCACCGTATTACCGAGAGCAATTACAACAACAATAGCTTGCTTTCTACTTTTGATTAGGGGTCATACGCATGTATTTGATAAAAGAAAATGAATTCGGATTTAGATTTTTTAGTTTCAGATACTTATTTTTTAGATACGGATTTAGATTCGGATATTTTTTGGATTTAGATTCGGATATTTTTTAGATACGGAAATGAATATGATATTAGTGATATCCAAGAGATACGGGATTCAGATAATACGGATTGTTACTATTTAGATTATCCTAAATAAAAAAGTTCGTCAGGGGCATACGGCCCACTATTTTGTCTATCCTATTAAGGTTTTCTCTCTCCATAGCCTGCCGACTGTCGCCGTTGCCTCCGATGCCGGCAAGCCATCTCGGCTGCTGTCCCTGCCCGGCCCGGCGCTCGTCGCAGCCCAGCCCGGCGCTTAGCCGGCGCCATGTCGGAAGAAAGCAAAGGAAGAAAAGAACAAAAGGAGAAGGAAAAAAAGGAGAGAGAGAAAAATGAGAAAAAAATAAAAAACGAGATAAGAAAAGCTTTTCAAATATTTTAGATTTTTTTTAAAAAAACTGGACGCACATAATTTATAATTTCAAAAACTTCTAATTTTTTAAATTGGATACAAGTATTTTAGAATTTAAAAAGCATCTTACTTTTTTATATTGGATACACTTATTTTAGAATTTAAAAAACTTATTAATTTTTGAAATAAGATACAAGTATTTTTATTAGGATATTTTGAAAGATTTTATAATTCAAAAAACTTCATTTGTTTTTAGAATTAAAAATCATTAAGATTTATGTTGCTCATCGAGTGTCGTATCCTATATTTTTTAAAATTCATTTCCATTTCATGGATAAGAACTAAAAGAAGGACTCATAATTATGGATATGATTTTTGTAAAAATTTTCATTTATTATTTCATGTACTTGTAATTCAAATTTGACATATTTCAATATAAATCCTATAAACACACTTAATGAATTAAAAATAGTAATTTTTCCCATAAAAATACTAGATTTTTAAATGAGTTAAGATACATTGTATTTTGATTGTAGAAAAAAATTCAAGTAAAAAAATAACCATCGTTTTGTTTTACACTCCATCAATTTATTCTTTAAATCACAATTCGTTTTAAGAGTATGTCGTATTTTTTAACATCGTATGTGATAATTTTATTAAAATATTTTAAATTTTTTATCATAGTATCTATGTATCATATCATGATACAATGAAAAGTTTCATGTTTTTAAAACTTTATTTGTTTTTTCTAGAATTAAAAAACCATTAATCTCTACGTTGCAGATCGAGTGTCATAACCTAATTTTTTTAAAATTTCTTTCCATTTAGCGGATATGAACTAAAAACTGTATAATAATTATAAATATGATTTTTCTAAAAATTTTGATTTATTATTTCATGCATTTGCAGTTCAAATTTGACATATTTCAATATTAATCCTAGAAATACAGTTAATGAATTAAAAATAGTAAACTATCCTAGAAAAATACTAAATTCTTACATGAGGTAATATATGTTGTATTTTGAACGTAGAAAAAAATTTCAAATTTAAACAAAAAATTAACCATCAATTTCATTTAAAGCCAATCCATCCTTCTTTAAACCATAATTCATTCTTAAAGAATCTTTATCTTTTTTAACATTGTACATGATAATTTTCTCAATGTTTTTATTTTTTATTACAATATATATATATATATATCATATAATGATATCATGACAAGTTTCATGTTTTTTAGACTTTATTTTATTTTTCTAGAATTAAAAAACCATTAAACACTACGTTGCTAATCGAGGTTCACAACCTAAATTTTCTAAAATTTCTTTCCATTAGTGGATATGAACTAAAATTGTCTCATAATTATGAATATTATTTTTATAAAAACTTTGATTCATTATTTCATGCACTTGCAGTTCAAATTTGACATATTTTAATATAAATACTAGAAATATACTTAATGAATTAAAAATAGTAAACTAACCTAAAAAATACTAAATTTTTACATGAGGTAAGATGTATTGTATTCTAATCGTATAAAATATTTCAAGTTTAAACAAAAATTTAACCATCGATTTGCTTTTAAAGCCAATCCATCCTTCTTTAAACCATAATTCGTTCTTGAAGAATATGTGTCTTTCTTAACATCGTACATGATAACTTTATAGAAAATTTTTATTTTTTATCACAATATATATGTATCATATAATAATACCACGAAAAGTTTCGTGTTTTACAGACTTTATTTGTTTTTCTAGAATTAAAAAAAAAATCAAACTCTACGTTGTAGATCGAATGTCATAACCTAGATTTTTCAAAATTTCTTTATATTTAGTGGATATAAACTAAAAACGGTCTCATAATTATGAATACTATTTTTATAGAAATTTTTATTCATTATTTCATGCATCTGTAGTTCAAATTTGACATATTTCAACATAAATCCTAGAAATACACTTAATGAATTAAAAATAGTAAACTGACCGATAAAATACTATTTTTTACATGATATAAGATATTTTTAGTTTTTATTGTAGAAAAATTTAAAGTTTAGACAAAAATTTTACCATTGATTTGCTTTTAAAGCCAACCCTTCATTCTTTAAACCATAATTCGTTCTTAAAGAATCTTTGTCTTTCTTAATATCGTACATGATAACATTCTCAAAATATTTTTAATTTATATTACAATATATATGTATGATATCATGACACCATGACAAATTTCGTGTTTTTCAGACTTTATTTGATTTTTTAGAATTAAAAAACTATTAAACTCTATGTTGCTGATTGAGTGTTGTAACCTAGATTTTTTAAAAATTATTTAAATTTAGTATATAATAACTAAAAATGTACTAATAATTATGAATATGATTTTCTACCAATTTTGTTTCATTATTTTATGCACTTGCAATTCAAATTTTACCTATTTCAATTTAATTCTTGAAAAAATGGTTAATAAATTTAAAATAGCAAACAAATCTAGAAAAATGCCAAATTTGTATATGATATAATCTATGTTGTATTTTTATCATAGAAAATTTTCAAGCTCAATCGGATTTTATGTTTGTCAAATTATTTATAACCATTGATTATTTAAGATTTACTTCGTAGATAATCCTTTTAAATTTATATGATGTCAACTATTACTTGTAACTTGTGTGTTATAATTATGAATAAAAAAATATATTACTAGTGATATCCGATAAATATTCGTAACCATATTATATCCGCTCCATATTCGTATCCGATGATATCCGATTTCGTATTTGTATCTAGATTATCCAAATCTGAAAAAATATGAAAAAAGATATGATATCACTCATATCTATTCGTATCCGTGATATCTATTCGTATCCGGTCCGTTTTCATCTCTAATGTTAGCTACGTCGTCGTTATAGGACAAGGCTCAAATACCTTTAGTTAATTCAGTATTGATGATGGTAATCTAAAATCTAATCTATTTGTTAGATTAATTTGTTACATCAATGTTTCACTAAAAACCAAAATCACTATGTGATAAGTATGTGATGATTTGCTTCTAGATAGTCACATACTCACATGTATGGTTTGCCAGCATAACAAGAAATGAGCTTTTGGGCTACATCCTTCATGCATGTTCTCCTCTCTTCCTCGACGCAAGCGGCGGCCGTCTGACAATCTCCGCCATTGTCCCCGCTTGCAAGCTACAGAAGTCGCCATTCGAATTCAACCTCGAGTTGGCAAACCATCTCCACCTCCTCTTCTTCCCTGCCGATGGCCGGAGTCCTCTTACCCAGCTGCAGGAGCACTGCACCACCCATAGCTGTAGACATCAACCTTTCCTGGTGCCATGGATGCTCGACAGGCAGTGGCCACCCTGCTGCTTGCCTGTGTTCAGCTTCAGCAGCTTCACCTGCCCGAAATTTGCCAGCTTGGGTTCCAACTCTTCATCAGCTCGTCGAGAAGGACGTTCTCCGGCTAGGGATTCGTAAATAGACGTGGTTATTATCGTATATGGTGAAATTTGTGAATTGTTGATGGTTTAGAAATGTTTATGGACATAACCCACTTTCCAAATATAAGTGACATACTTTAAGCTAATCCATATGAATATATGATGAGTCATCCATGCATGAATTAAAGTTTTGTTTGGTTGTTTAAATTAAAGTTCATCTAGAATGCTTCGGTATATCTTTAAAGTTTTGTTTGGTTTGTCATTTGTGCATTTTTGTCTCCACCTTGTTTTCATTGAACTGATTCACTACGGGTGGTTTGCCGGGCACTCGGCAAAGCCCAAAAAACACCCGGTGAAATGTTTGCATCACTCGGTAAATATTGTCTCGGCAAATACTTATTCGCCGAGTGTTTGATGTTTTTCAGGTGTTTGCCGAATGCCAGATGTGACACTCGACAAATAAGTCACCAAAAATAAAAAACGTACTAGGCAGGATTTCAGGCTAAAAACACACTCAATCCTACAACAACAAATACCATATTTCAATAGCACGTTTCAGAATACAAAATGCAGCACATTTCAGAATAAGAATACATATATATTTCAAGGCTTCTCTAGTCCACGAGAAGAACTATAGGCTAGCTTCTTAAAACTTGCATACAATCCACAAGATAAAATGAGCAACCAACAAACTTAAATACATACACAGTTAAGAAATTATAAAACTAGAGATCACATAAACTCTGTTTTTTAATCTTTAATATAGAGCATGGAATTAGCCGTGCCTCTGACTGCATTGCAGTGAACTAGGCTCTTGCGTTGGCGCCCTGGAAGTCCGCAATCCATGCCTTGGCTCTCGACTTGGCTGTGGCCACCTGCTTCCCCTCATCTATCCACAACATGCATGCAGCTACTCCTGAGCACGCAACAGTGAATAGAAGGCCCGGCCATAGCTTCTCCAATCTTGTAGAGCAGCAGCGGGAGATACACTACCGGAAACAACGAGTTTTCCGAGTGCCCTAGAGTTTGCCGAGTGCAATATCTCGGGCACTCGGCAAAGATGTGTTTGCCGAGTGTTTTTAAAAAAAACACTCGGCAAACAAAAAACACTCGGTAAATTAAATGTTTGCCGAGTGTTTTTTAAAAATACACTCGGCAAAGCCTTGATACTAACGGACGTTACGGCGACTTGCCCGTGCGACCAAAAATTTTTTTTTGGGGGGGTTTGCCGAGTGTTTTTTCAAAAAAGCTCGGCAAATACACTTAGTTTGCCGAGTGTTTTTCAAAAAACACTCGGCAAACAATTTTTAAAATTTTTTTTGTGTGAAACAATGTTTCAAGTCTATAAGTTATTTGCAATTTCATTTTAACTTGAAATTTTTTCTACACTCACAATACAACATATATTATCTCTTTTAAAAATTTCAAATTTTTTTAAATAAGTTAGCTATTTTTATTCATTAAGTATATTTCTAGCATTTAAATTGAAATGGGTGAAATTTGAACTACAAGTGCCTAAAATAATGAACCAAAAATATGGAAAAATCATATTCATGTTTTAAAGTCTATTTATCGTACTTATAAACTTAATTAAAATAAATTTTGAACAATTTAGGGTGTGACGCTCGTTCAACAACGTGAAGCTTAATAGTTTTTAATTATAAAAAAATCAACAAAAGTCTAAAAAACATGAGACTTGTCATGGTGTTATTATATGATACATAGATGCTGTGATAAAAATTTAAAAATATTTTGATAAAATCATCACGTAGAGTGTTCAGAAATCGTAAATTATGAGAGAATTGATTAGGGTTTAGAGAAGAAATGAGATAGGTTTGAATTAAGTTTGATATATAAATTATTTTTTGTACTTGAAATTTTTTCTACAATAAAAAAACAACACATATTATTTCATGTAAAAATTACACATTTTTTGATTCAGTTTGTTATTTTTTAATTATTAAGTATGTTTCTAGGATTTAAATTGAAATAGGTGAAATTTGAACTACAAGTGCCTCAAATAATAAACAAAAATTTATAAAAAAATTATATTCATGTTTTTAGGTCTATTTTGAGTTATTATCAACTGCATTGAAAGAAATTTTGAAAAAATTAGGTTGCGACACTCATTCGACAACGTGAAGCTTATTAGTTTTTTAATTATAACAAAATCAAATTAACTCTAAAAAACATTATACTTGTCATGGTGTTATTATATAATGCATAGATGCTATGATAAAAAGTTAAAAATATTTCAAGAAAATTATCACGTATAGTGTTTAGAAATAGGAGATTACGAGAGGATTAATTAGAGTTTAAAGGAGAAATGTGATATGTTTGAAAGAAGTTTGATGGGTAAATCATTTTTTATACTTGAATTAATTTCTAAAATAAAAACACAACACATATTATCTCATGTAAAAATTCCATATTTTTTGGATTCAATTTGTTATTTTTAAATTATTAAGTATTTTTCTAGGATTTAAATAAAAATAGATTAAATTTGAACTGCAATTGCATGAAATAATAAACAAAATATTATTAAAAAAATCATATTTATGTGGTTGAGTTTATTTTTAGTCCTCATATACTATAGTTGTACCATTTTCATCAAAGAAAATATTGTAAAACAAATTATACAAAATTTTTAAAAAATAAAAAACACTTTGCCGAGTGCCAAATTGGAGGCACTCGGCAAATATGCTGGGTTTACCGAGTGCAACACTCGGCAAACTGAAAATTTCCTTTCTCGCATAGTTTTTCCGCAAAATTTCAAAATTGGCGCACTTTTTTTCAAATTTTTTCTTTTAAAATACCCTCACCTCCCTCCACTCTCTTCCCTCTCCTTCTCTCTCCCTTCCTCCCACCGGCTCCCTCCCGCCGCCCTGGCTTCGCCCTGGCCGCCGCCGCGGCCGCTGCCTCGGCCGCGCCGCGCCACCCCGGCCGCACTGCTCCGCCCCACTCCTCCTCGGCCGCCGCCCCGGCCGCGCCGCCCTGGCCGCCCCTGCCCCGCCCCGGCCACCCCGGGTCCGCGCCGCCCCGCATCCGCCGGCGTCGCCCCGGCCCTCCGCCGGCGTCGCCCCGCCGTGCCGGCCCTCCGCCGGCGTCGCCCCGCCGCCCCGGCATCGCCCCGCCGCCCCACCGCCCCTGACCGCCGCCCGCCGGTGTCGCCCCGCCGCCCCCGACCGCCGCCCCGGCCCCCTACCCCGGCCGGCGTTGCACCGCCGCCCCCGGCCGCCCGTAGCGTGTGCGGCAGCCCGCCGTATTTTTTTTTTGTTGTAAACTTTGCCGAGTGTCACATTTTGACACTCGGTAAAACATCCGCCATTTTCAAACCGTGAAGTCACTTTTTTTTACCAAGTGCTACTTTTGGCACTCGGCGAACCCTTCGCCGAGTGCCCGATGAAAAACACTCGGCGAAGGTGGGTTCGCCGAGAGGATGTTTGCCGTGTATTTGTTGCCGAGTGCAACCCTCGGTGAAATGTTTGCCGAGAGGATTTAAGGCTTTGCCGAGTGCATGTTGCACCCGGCAAAGGATGTTTCTCCCGTTGTGATAGCAGCGAAGGAGAGAGCTTTGAAGGAAGCTAGCAGTGGCGTAGGCGGAGAAAGCTAGCGCAGTGGAGGAAGCTAGTGGCGGCGATGACGAAGGGAGCAAGAGAGCCAGATGAGAGAATTGAGAGGAGGAGGGGCAATTTTAAAGGCTCATGAAATTTTGGGGCGCGGAGTGTGAATTTGCGCGCGGGGCAAAAAAATTCAGCGGGAAGTGCGAAAATTTTTGCAAGTCACCGATTCGAGCGCGCGATTGGAAAAAATTGGATGTTTGCCGAGTGCAGCTCAAAGGCACTCAGCAAACTCTAAAAAAATAGGTTCCCGAGTGTCAGATCATATGGCACTCGGCAAATATTTTTTTTATTTAATTTGTTTTATAATCTTTTCCTCGATAGAAATTATAAAACTATATTGCATAAGAACTAAAAATAAACTCAAAAACATAAATATGTTTTTTAATAATTTTTTATTATTTCATACATTTGTAATTCAAATTTCACCTATTTCAATTTAAATCCTAGAAACATACTTAATAATTTAAAAACAACAAACTGAACCAAAAAATGTGTAATTTTTACATGAGATAATATATGTTGTGTTTTTATTGTAGAAAAAAATTTCAAGTACAAAAAATAATTTACCCATCAAACTTCTTTCAAACCTATCTCATTTCTTCTCTAAACTCTAATCACTCCTCTCATAATCTCCGATTTCTAAACACTCTACGTGATAATTTTCTCGAAATATTTTTAATTTTTTATCACAACATTTATGTATCATATAATAACACCATGACAAGTCTCATATTTTTTATACTTAAGTTGATTTTTTTATAATTAAAAAACTATTAAGCTTCACGTTGTTGAACGAGCGTCGCACCCTAAATTGTTTAAAATTTCTTTCAATTCAGTTTATAAGAACCCTAAATAGACTTAAAAACATGAATATGATTTTTTCATAATTTTGGTTTATTATTTTAGGCACTTGTAGTTCAAATTTCACCTATTTCAATTTAAATCCTAGAAACATACTTAATAATTTAAAAATAACAAACTGAACCAAAAAATTTGTAATTTTTACATGAGATAATATATGTTGTATTTTTATTGTAGAAAAAATTTCAAGTTAAAATCAAATAGGAAATATCACGTAGACTCGAAACAATGGTTCAGAAAAAATAAAAAAAATTGGTTTGCCGAGTGTTTTTAAAAAAACACTCGGCAAACATTTAATTTGCCGAGTGTTTTTTGGTTGTCGAGTGTTTTTTTAAAAACACTCGGCAAACAAATCTTTGCCGAGTGCCCAAGATATTGCCCTCGGCAAAGCTTCGGGCACTCGGCAAACTAGCCATTTCCGGTAGTGATTATGAAATGAAATTATTCAATAGGTTTTGTGTTGATCTTGGTATGCACCCAAGTTGTTGGACCAGAAACGGCGACCAGAGGGGGGTGAATGGGAGCTTTTAAAAACTTGGGCTAAAAATAGCCTTCGGATTTAGTTCTGTCTACTGCGGAACAGGCTTCGAAAACCAACCTTCGAAGGTCTGGTTCGGAGGTACTTGACAGCTCCGAACACAGGCTTCGCAAGGAGTAAAAGTCCGAAGCCAAGCAGACTTCGCTCCACCCACGACCCCGAAAACAACTCTGCTAAGTCAGTGCAGGCTCCACACACAGGGTGCTTCGAGCAGGCTTCGCACTTCACCCTTCGCAAGAGTGGACTACCCTCCGAGGACTTCGACCTAAAACTTAGCGACAGCAACTGGTGCTGAGCTTCGTTCTGCGAAGGTCTAAATGTACACTAAACAGACTTCGCTAAGGGTTCAGACACGAGAAGCAAACGGCCTTCGATCAGGGCTTCGCTAGTAAGCAGCGAGGTCTAGCCTCCTGTTACACAGAGCAAACGCGCACTGAAAAACACACTTCGCACACAACACAGACTTCGATGCACTGTCACAAGTCACTCAGGGTGACACACAAATGAACGAAGTATGCAGCGAGGTATGTAAAACAAGCTCAAGCAAAAAGCACACCGAGGCAGGGCTTCGCCGCTTGAACAAGGAACACAAAAATGAACTCACGGGATGTATTCAATGTGAGAGGAGGCTAGTACAGGAGCTCAACAGTAAATGCTCAAAGTGTTAAATGTTACCTACCCAGCCCCCATATTTATAGCCCACAGTTCACCCAAGTGAATTGACTACATTACCCCTAGGGTTTACAAAGGTTTTGTCTCTACAGAACTGAGGGGTACAAAAGGTAGTCTACTTTATTCTGGAGGTTTCTCTGTCAGCTTTGCAGAGGGGACAACGTCAGCTTTTTGCAGAGCAGACAGTGTCAGCCTTTGCAGTCTTTGACCTTCCTGAAGCCCCCCTTCGCACGCGAGGGGTGCGGTAGCTTCGACGAGAAGCCTTGAGCCTGACGGCCTTCGCTTCACCGAAGTTATCCTCCGATACAGTGACGGTTTTGAGCCGAAGCCGTCAAAGCCCTTGGGCCTTCGCACCACCACCTCCGGAGTGGACCACCACGGCTTCGCAGCTACTTCCCAGCTCGAACTCCGACAGTCCGTGTACCGAAGCCATGCATGGCCAAAGCACCACAAGTCAACCTCGCTCCGGAGCTAGCCTCGCTCTGAAGCCTTCCTCACTCCGAAGCCCCACCTTCGGAGTACCACCCTTCGAAGTTCCTCCTTCGTCCAAGGCCTCCGCACGAAGCATTCCATGAGTACATCGTCGCAGTGTCTCTCCCCGAGCACACTCCTCGACGAGCCTCACCCGGACCATGCCTTCGACGCGCCTCGACTTCTGAGACCTTCGTCGGGTAACTTCGAATGTCTCCCTCCGGAGCACACTTCGAACACCTTGCCTCCGTAGAGGACTTGTTCCACCAAACTCCGAAGTCACTCCATCTGGAGTACCTTCGAAGTGCCTCACCTCCGAGGACTTTGTCTCGGAGTAACTTCACCCGGAGCCACGCTCCGCACTTATTGCCTTCACCTGGTGCACCTCGACCCGAGGACCGACCTCGACCCCTTCGCAGCCTCCGTGACGGAGCTCCCCGCTCCACTGGCATCAAGCCTCCCGCTTGACCCAGGTTCACCTGCTGCGAACCGTCCGTCGCCTCCGCGGTCCCCTGCGCACCACAGATAAGTAGACAAGTGTATCCAGTACTCCGAAGACCTCTCCGGGTTAGCAACCTTTGGCACACACTCCGGTGTACCTCCCAAAATACCGAGACCTTCGGTACACACTCAGTCATCGTGTACTGTCGGACCCCTCCGACAGGCACACTCCGCTGCAACAGCTGCAGCAACCAAACCACCGAACCCTTCGGTGAAACCACCTCCGAACCCCCTTCGGAGGTACCCCTTCGAACCAGAGGTTAATAACCTGTCAATCACTCATCACACTCCGAAACCAACTCTTGGTTTCTCAATCTCCCCCTTGATGAGTGCATTGACAACCAAATTCAAGTTCAAGAAAATATGAAAAATTTCAGCACACAAGTGACCATAAAAACTCAGAAACGAGCAAAATCATGTCACTTGATAAAGAATTTTCCTCCCCCTTTTCAAAAGAGTAAAAGGCCCTTCGGCAAATCTCCCCTTTTTCCAGATAAAAACTTCCTTTTTGCAACAGAGAACCCAAATTTCTCTCCCCCTTTGGCAATGCAAGCATCAAGGAGCATGTAAAAGATGCATTGCTTGGAAATGAGCAGAATTGCAAAGACATATAAAGCAAAAATATGCCAGTACTTAATACCAAATATCATGTGCTCAGCTCAATTTAACATTCTCTAAAAGCATGATGACAGCATGTGATTTTGTCATTTTGAAATAAAAGCATCACCACTCAATCACGATAACTAGACAAGTAAAAGCAAGGACTGCGCAAAGCTAGTCAATTTCTACTCTAGACAGACAAGTCCAGTTCAAAGGGAGCATGAAAAGCATACTTGATGATCAATGAATTTTGTTGTTCTTTTTCATAATGCCAGGGGTTATTTGTTTGTCTACCTTATACTTTCCAATCAGGCCAAGCCTAGGCGTGAAAGCCATCAGAAGCTTAAGGCAAAGATTTTGGCATACACTACACTATTCCAGTTCAGACCAATGTGCTATGGTAAGCAGTCTAGAATAGAGTAGTGCGACAAACAAACCCACCTGGATCTTTTTACTTGAAGCATGTAAATCATGGAGTTTCGATTTTAACTAAGTGAACCAATTTTTAGCACTTGATGAACATCCATGAGTATGTAGAACAAGTTTTTCAAGTTGCAATTTTTAGCATCCAAGGAAAGGTGTCTTGCTATCAAGCAGATAAAAGATAGCTAAAGCAGTCCTGCCTATACATGCTAGATACAAGATTGAGCAGTGAGCATGATTTGACTTTGGAAAGAAAACATCATGCACATTAATGTTTCAGATAAATTAAAGAGAGCTGAGCTGACATGATTTCATGAATTATAATCAGACATATAAGTGCAACAGATGTAAATGCAATTTCAACACACAATTAGCAAATGCACACCAATCTAAATTCGCTCTCCCTCACAAAATGCCGTAAGGGTGACAAACACCAAGTTCCCCACGCAAGTAGGCAAATCGAGAAGCATCGAGGGGTTTTGTGAAAATGTCGGCTAGCTGGTGTTGGGTATCAACATATTGAAGTTCAATATCACCCTTCTCATTGTGATCTCTGAGAAAATGATATCGCACATCAATGTGTTTGGTTCTGGAGTGCTGAACCGGGTTGTTTGCAATACAAATAGCACTAGTGTTATCACAGAAAAGTGGAACACTCTTATAATCTAACCCTAAATCCCGCAAAGTGGAAGCCATCCACAAAATCTGAGAGCAACAGCTAGCTGCAGCAACATATTCGGCCTCAGCCGTCGATTGTGCAACACTAGACTGTTTGCGGGAAGACCAGCAAACCAGAGAAGTACCCAGAAAATGACAAGTACCAGAGGTACTCTTCCTATCAATTCTACACCCAGCAAAATCCGCATCGGAATAACCTCGAAGACATAAAGATGAAGATGCTGAATACCATATGCCAAATTCAAGGGTATGTTTGAGATACCTTAGTATGCGCTTTACCGCTTGGCGGTGCGAAGCTCGTGGTGAAGCCTAAAAACGAGCGCACAGACACACTGTGAAGTGTATGTCCGGCCTCGTAGCAGTCAAGTAGAGGAGGGAGCCGATCATGCTTCGGAACTCCTTCTGATCTACGGCTTCTCCATCTTCGTCAGGATCCAATGCTACAGATGTAGCCATTGGAGTGGCGAGGGGCTTCGCATCTGCCATGTCAAACTTTTTGAGCAGGTCCTTGGTGTACTTCGTCTGGTGGACGAAAGTACCTTGTTTGCTTTGCTTGATTTGCAAACCAAGGAAAAAGGTGAGTTCACCCATCATGGACATTTCAAATTCCCTGCTCATGGTATCTGCAAACTCGGCAACCAAAGCATGAGAAGAGCCACCAAAGATGATATCATCCACATAAAACTGAACTAGGAGGAAATCTTTGCCATGCTTGAGAGTAAACAGGGTTTTATCAACAGAGCCCATCAAGTACCCTCGCTCAAGCAGAAAAGACTTAAGTCTATCATACCAAGCTCGAGGGGCCTGCTTGAGTCCATAAAGAGCCTTATGAAGTTTAAGGACTTTATGTGGGTACTTGGGGTTTTCAAAACCAGGGGGTTGTTTTACATAAACATCTTCACCTATGAAGCCATTAAGAAAAGCACTTTTGACATCCATTTGATAGAGTTTGAATCCCCGGGATGTCGCAAAGGCAAGCAAAATCCTAATGGCCTCAAGGCGAGCAACAGGTGCAAAAGTTTCAGTAAAATCAATCCCTTCTAGTTGAGAATAACCCTGAGCTACAAGTCTAGCCTTGTTTCTAATTATTGTCCCATCCTCCCCTTGTTTAATTTTGAAAATCCATTTTGTTCCAATGAAATGAATATTTGGTGGAGGATCAACTAATGACCAGACTTGGTTTCTCTCAAAATTTTCAAGTTCCTCATGCATGGCATTGATCCAACTAGAATCAGAAAGTGCATGACTAACATCTAAGGGCTCGAAAGAAGCAACAAAAGCAGCATTAGTGAAATGGGCATGTGAACGAGTTACCCTTTGATCAAGCTCACCAATGATCTGCTCTGGAGGGTGCATCCTTTGAACATGATGTGGAGCCTCGCGGCGGGATGCAGTCTCTCCCTCAACTTGTGCTTTGGAGTGGTCCAAGATGACCGATGTCGAGGTAGTTGCTTCGGGACCTTGTGCCGAAGTAGTTGAAGCGGGGTCAGCTTCAGGGGTTGATGTCGAGGGTAGTAGGGGTTCATCCTCGAAATCTTCGGGATCTTCGTCTTCGAAGATGGTCTGTTCCATGTCGTGTTCATTTGCCTGTTCAAGAGCAGAACTAACAGAGGGGGTTGATTCATCAAAAGTCACATCACATGACTCGATGACAGTGTTAGTTTCCAAGTTATAAACACGATAAGAATGACCATGTGTAGTGTAACCCAAAAAGATCCCGTCAGAAGAACACGACTCAAATTTATCCAAATTACCACGTTTTAGGATAAAGCAACGATAGCCAAAAACTCGAAGATGAGTAACCTTGGGCTGTCTCCCAAAACGCAGCTCATAAGATGTCAAGTTTAAAATTGAGCGCAAGAATATACGGTTTGAGATGTAACATGCAGTGTTCATGGCCTCAGCCCAGAATTTTCTAGGAGTCCTGTGCTCATCGAGCATCGTCCTAGCCATCTCAACCAAAGTGCGGTTCTTCCTCTCAACGACACTGTTCTATTGAGGAACCCGCGGAGCAGAGAATTGATGTTCTATGCCATGCTCCATGCAAAAGTCAACAAAGAGACTATTTTTGAACTCGGTGCCATTATCACTTCGAATGAATTTTAATGCACCAGGGAGTTCAGTAGAAAGTCTCAAAGCCAAGCTCTGAAAGTGTGAAAACACTTCATCCTTGCTGGCAAGAAGGAAGACCCAAGAGTAGCGAGAGAAATCGTCGACAATAACTAAAACATACCACTTGCCGCCTAAAGAACTAACCCGAGAAGGATCTACAGTGTCCATATGGAGAAGTTCTCTGGGTTGTTCAGTCATCACTGTGGTGACTAGAGAATGAGAAGCAGCAATCATTTTTCCATGTCGACAAGGAGCGCAAACTAAATTCTTCTCAAACTTGAGCTTGGGCAATCCTCGGATCATACCTAGGGCGCTCAGACGAGCGAGCAACTCAAAGCTCATATGCCATAGTCTCCTATGCCACTTCCAAAGCTCAGAAGTCAAATGTGCAACAAGACAATGAGAAGAACCAGACGACTCTGAAAAATCAGCTCCAAAAACTCTCCCAACTCTAAAGATCTTACACACCACAACGCCATCAGAATTGAGCACTTGCGAAGTATCGCGATGAAATCGCACTTCGAAGCCCTCATCAAGCAACTGAGATACAGACAGCAAATTGTATCCCAGGTTTTCAACCAAAGCAACATCTTTGAGAGTGAAATTCGAATTAATTCTTACCACACCTTTACCTTTCACTCTACTCCTTCGATTGTTTCTGAAGGTGATATGTTCCCTTTGCTTGGTTGTGGTGAGGCTGGAGAACCATGCTGCATCTCCGGTCAAGTGGCAAGAACAACCGGAGTCCATGATCCACGTGCCCTCCAAGCCTCGATCTGTCACCTACACATGATAAGAATATCTTGATCGCTCAGTGCTGGGGTGAGTGAAAAAATGACGAGGCATCCAGCACTGAGTGACACGAGTAGTAGGCGCAGTAAAAGTAGACGGTCTACGCACAAGATAATCAGAATGATGCAAAGTGCGAGGTCTACCAACATGCTGTGATCGGACAACATGTCGAGGTCTCCTATTCTGACGAGGTACAAAGCTACTCGCCCGGGGTCTACCACCATATGGAACATAGTGAACACCTCGAGGAGCAAAACCTCTTCGAGAACCACGAGGAGCCTCAAAAGCAGGACGATAGTAAAACTCAGACTCATGCATACCTAAAGATGGGTAATGCATGTCCCGGTAACTCATCGCCTGAGAGCGTCGCTCATCCTTGATATGACGAACACAGAACCCAACCAAATGACCCACCCGCTGACAATAGGAACAATGAAACACTCTCCTCGGGGCACTCTCATGGGTCTTAGGAGCAACTCTCACAGGCTCCTTGGGCTTCTGATGAGTGGTTTTCTTTGGAGGGATTTTCTTGGCAGGAGGAGTGGTTTTCTTTTGTGGTTGGGTAGACTTTTTGGCTGAAGGGATGTCTAACAGAGCTCTCTCTTTCTCTAAGGTAGTGGGTGAGGTGAAAACAGTTTTGTTCTTACTGTCTGAAGAAATCCTCTCAAAACCCAAACCTAGAGCTACCCCTGCTCTGTCAGCACACATCTTGGTTTTGGCCAAGAGCAAGTCCATCCTACCCTTTCCCTCAGTGCATTTATTAACCACGGAAAGAAGGTATTCATTTTCTGACATGAGGTTTTCAGCTCGCTCTCTAACAGTGCCTAGTTGGTCCTTAAGGGTAATGCATGTGTCACAAACAGGCTGCACATCCTTAGAACTACCGACCCTCTCCAGTCTAGCCTCTAAATCATGAACATGTTTATCACGTAAATTAATGCTCTCGCGCAATAAAGAACAGTTCATGCATTCAATATTATCATGAGGTCTAGAATCCACAACCAAAAGCTGCTTCTGTGCAGTCTCAAGCTCAGAAATAGTTTGAGCATGTACAGAGCGCAACTAAGCAAGCTCACTCATGACAACAGAACAAGATTCACATTCAGCATCATTAAATTTAGACTTAAGCATGACATACTCAGTAGAAACAGATTCTAGCCTAAGTCTAAGGTCTTTTCTTTCTCTAGCGGCCTGCACAAGCAATCTATCCTGACCAAGAACTACTTCATTCGACTCATCTAATTTTATTAATAGCTGGTCAGATGATAGAGGTACCTCAGATGAGTCAAGCTCATCGCCGCTGTGATCGCTGTCGGCCATGAAGCAAAGGCCGGTGAAGTCTCGTCCTTTCTTGTCCTTCTTGTCCTCCTTCCTTGGGGACTCCTCCTCCTCAGAGCTCGACTCCTCAGTTGAGGAAGTGTCGATGTCGCTAAGAGCAGCAACAAAAGCTCTGGAAGCGGCTTTGGCTACTCTCTTAGCCACCTTGCCGCGCTTGCCCTTCACAAAGGGTTTCCTCTCCTTCTTGTGGTATTTGGGGCGCTCACTCTCATCTCTCTTCTTGAGTTTTGGGCAATTTGCCTTGATGTGAGAAGTGTCACCGCATTCAAAGCAGCCACTGAAACCACTTCTCCTCTGATCCCGTCTCTCATGATGAAAACGGGTGAACCTTCTGGCAATGAGAGCAAGCTCATCATCATCCAGAGTGTCCACCTGCTCCTTTGTGACGGAGACCAGGGAGGACAAAGCAAAACCATCTGCAAGAACACAAGTACCAGATGTGCTTGGTTCTGCAGCGGTGCCACGGCTAGTGCTAGAAACCAATGCCAATGGCTGTGGCAAAGAGCTTCTGTGCACCGCAAGAGATGCCTTGGCAATCTCCGTGGACTTCAGCTTGCTAAAGAGCTCATCACAGGTCAATGTGTCATAACCTGTGGACTCCTCAATGCTGGATATCTTTACTTCCCATATGCTACGGTCAAGAGCATAGAGAAACTTGATAGCCCTATCGTGATCATTGTAAGCAAGCGTCCCGTTGGATCACAAGTTACTCACTATCGCATCAAAGCGCGAAAACATGGCATCTATAGATTCACCAGGTGCCTGCACAAATAGCTGATACTGTTGATTGTATGTGCTTTGGCGCCTGGCCTTGATCTGAGTAGAGCCCTCATGAAAAATAGTGAGAGTTGTCCAAATTTCCCTAGCAGTCCTAAGGTGCTGCACCCTATCAAACTCACTCCGGCTCAAACCAATGAACAGTATATTTCTTGCCTTGGAGTTGGCATTATACTGATCTTTTTCTGTTTGAGTAGTGCGAGTATCAGGGATGGAGTATTGTGAGTCCACAATCTCCAAAATTGCATTTCCTTGGCTTAACAAGTAAGCCTCCATGCACACCTTCCAGTATGCAAAATTAGTCCCATCGAACAGAGGAATTTTACTGCATCTATCCATATCGCCAATAGATCACAAAACCGGTTAAGGTCAACTGGTGATCTTAACCCGCTCTGATATCAATTGTTGGACCGGAAACGGTGACCAGAGGGGGGGTGAATGGGAGCTTTTAAAAACTTGGGCTAAAAACAGCCTTCGGATTTAGTTCTGTCTACTGCGGAACAGGCTTCGAAAACCAACCTTCGAAGGTCTGGTTCGGAGGTACTTGACAGCTCCGAACACAGGCTTCGCAAGGAGTAAAAGTCTGAAGCCAAGCAGACTTCGCTCCACCCACGACCCCGAAAACAACTCTGCTAAGTCAGTGCAGGCTCCGCACACAGGGTTCTTCAAGCAGGCTTCGCACTTCACCCTTCGCAAGAGTGGACTACCCTCCGAGGACTTCGACCTAAAACTTAGCGACAGCAACTGGTGCTGAGCTTCGTTCTGCGAAGGTCTAAATGTACACTAAACAGACTTCGCTAAGGGTTCAGACACGAGAAGCAAAACGGCCTTCGATCAGGGCTTCGCTAGTAAGCAGCGAGGTCTAGCCTCCTGTTACACAGAGCAAACGCGCACTGAAAAACACACTTCGCACACAACACAGACTTCGATGCACTGTCACAAGTCACTCAGGGTGACACACAAATGAACGAAGTATGCAGCGAGGTATGTAAAACAAGCTCAAGCAAAAGCACACCGAGGCAGGGCTTCGCCGCTTGAACAAGGAACACAAAAATGAACTCACGAGATGTATTCAATGTGAGAGGAGGCTAGTACAGGAGCTCAACAGTAAATGCTCAAAGTGTTAAATGTTACCTACCCAGCCCCCATATTTATAGCCCACAGTTCACCCAAGTGAATTGACTACATTACCCCTAGGGTTTACAAAGGTTTTGTCTCTACAGAACTGAGGGGTACAAAAGGTAGTCTACTTTATTTTGGAGGCTTCTCTGTCAGCTTTGCAGAGGGGACAGCGTCAGCTTTTTGCAGAGCAGACAGTGTCAGCCTTTGCAGTCTTTGACCTTCCTGAAGCCCCCCTTCGCACGCGAGGGGTGCGGTAGCTTCGGCGAGAAGCCTTGAGCCTGATGGCCTTCGCTTCACCGAAGTTAGCCTCCGATACAGTGACGGTTTTGAGCCGAAGCCGTCAAAGCCCTTGGGCCTTCGCACCACCACCTCCGGAGTGGACCACCACGGCTTCGCAGCTACTTCCCAGCTCGAACTCCGACAGTCCGTGTACCGAAGCCATGCATGGCCAAAGCACCACAAGTCAACCTCGCTCCGAAGCTAGCCTCGCTCATAAGCCTTCCTCACTCCGAAGCCCCACCTTCGGAGTACCACCCTTCGAAGTTCCTCCTTCGTCCAAGGCCTCCGCACGAAGCATTCCATGAGCACATCGTCGCAGTGTCTCTCCCCGAGCACACTCCTCGACGAGCCTCACCCGGACCATGCTTTCGACGCACCTCGACTTCTGAGACCTTCGTCGGGTAACTTCGAATGTCTCCCTCCGGAGCACACTTCGAACACCTTGCCTCCGTAGAGGACTTGTTCCACCAAACTCCGAAGTCACTCCATCCGGAGTACCTTCGAAGTGCCTCACCTCCGAGGACTTTGTCTCGGAGTACCTTCACCCAGAGCCACGCTCCGCACTTATTGCCTTCACCTGGTGCACCTCGACCCGAGGACCGACCTCGACCCCTTCGCAGCCTCCGTGACGGAGCTCCCCGCTCCACTGGCATCAAGCCTCCCGCTTGACCCAGGTTCACCTGCTGCGAACCGTCCGTCGCCTCCGCGGTCCCCTGCGCACCACAGATAAGCAGACAAGTGTATCCAGTACTCCGAAGACCTCTCCGGGTTAGCAACCTTCGGCACACACTCCGGTGTACCGCCCAAAATACAGAGACCTTCGGTACACACCCAGTCATCGTGTACTGTCAGACCCCTCCGACAGGCACACTCCGTTGCAACAGCTGCAGCAACCAAACCACCGAACCCTTCGGTGAAACCACCTCCGAACCCCCTTCGGAGGTACCCCTTCGAACCAGAGGTTAACAGCCTGTCAATCACTCATCACACTCCGAAACCAACCCTTGGTTTCTCACAAGTCTTCCATCCATGTCTCATGTTTTTGCTACATCGTTTTATTTCATTTTTAGATAATGGACTAAAATCTGGCCTCTACATTTAACATGGTCATCCTTTTCTTTCATGATAACTAGAAGAATAGACCATTTTACAATCCGCTTTTGCTACCACAAAACTAGTCTTTAAGGTGCGTTTGGTTCTGCATTTGAAATCTGCTTCTATTGTGAAAAAGCAGAAGTTGAACCAAACGAGTTTATCAAAACTGCTTCTACTGTGAAAAAACAGCTTTTTTCTAATACAAATTTGAAAGCAATTTGGACCCTACTTTTCTGCTTCTGTTCTTCTAATTTTTCGTACAGATTAAATAGCATGAATTCAAGGTGTCTTGATTGATCTAACATTATTATAGTTTGTATTGTATTGCACAATTTCATGAGATAATACGTGGTTGTCGATTACTTTATCAGATGAACTATGCACCTTTTTTATTTATCTAATATATTTTTCAGTTATTTAGTTGCATCATTTTCTAACATGGTCATCATTTTCTTTCATGATAACTAGAAGAATAGATTGTTTCACAATCCGCTTTCACTACCACAAAACTAGTCTTTAGTGGCGTAGCTTTAGTGATGGTTAATTGATGCACATCATTAATACATTTGTAGTGACATGCCAGTTTGGATGCGTTGGTGATAATGCTTCTTTAGTGATAGGTTGTAATTTGGTCCGTCACTAAAGATGGGGCACCCCTATTAGTGACGGTCTTATTTCCACCTGTCACTAAAGGCTACTGCTCCAATTGACAGCTACTCTAGGGGGTAGAACCTATTTTTCATCACTAATGATGTCTATGGCTAGATAAATAGGCGGTCCTCAGAGTAAACCGGGCACACTCTCAATTGACACAAATCTAACCCTAGCCTCTCACACCACTGTCGTCGCCTCTTTGTCGTGCTCCTCGCTGGCCCAACCATGGTCCGCTCCATCTCGGCCGTCTGTTCATTCCTCACAACCTCTGTTCCATCGCGCATGGCCTCAGTTTCGCCGTCCGTTCCATTGTATGTGGCCGACCCACCTCACCACCACCTTGGTTTCATATACTACTCCTCTTCCTCCTAAGGTTCTCTTCAAAATATGTGGATATGTGAATATATGTTGAATATGTCAAAATGTGATGAATATATGGAAATGTGATGGAATGTGGATATATATTTTGTGGAAATATTTGCTCGATGAAGATGATGCTATTTATGAAATATGAGGATGTGTGTGATAATTAAAGTTTATTATGTTCTAATATGAGGATGGGTGTGCTAATATTATTGTTCATACATTTTATTTATATAATATTATTTCATTATGTACTTTTCATAGTTTCATTACATGCTTACTATTATTAATGCATAGGGATGTTGCTTAATGAATTATTTGTCAAGCACACCTATGAATTACATTGCAGCCTAGTGGTGAGAGGTCATTAAGTTGGCAGCCCGATATCTAAGAGCAATCATATTCAGGGTGCGTTTGGTTCTGCTATGAGCTGTGAAAAAGCTGTTGTGAGTTATCTGCTGTGAAAAAGCTGATGTGAGTTTTCTACTGTAGAAAAGCTACAAGTAATTTGGTTGAAGCTACTATGAAAAAGCTTTTGTGAGTTGACTATTTTTTACAACTGACATAATTTTCATCATTATAATATTCCATACATATATATAAATAGGAAACAGTCAACATTGATGCAACTAAATAACTAAAAAATATATTAGATAAATAAAAATTCTATAATTTATCTCATAAAATAATCGGTAACTATATAGCTATCTTATGAAATTATGCAATGCGATACAAACCATAATAATGTTAGATCAATCAAGACATCTTAAATTCATGATATCCAATTTATACTAAAAAAGAAAAGCAGAAGTAAAAAAGTAGGGTCAAAGCTGCTTCTAAATTTGTACTAGAAAAAATCTGCTTTTCGTGGGAGAAGCATATTTGGTAAACCAATTCTGTTTAGCTTTCGTTTTTTCACAGTAGAAGCATATTTCAAAAGCAGAACCAAACACACTAATATATATAGGTTACATTCATATGGTTTTATCCACTTTTTTCATTGTTTCAAATACAGGACGTGGCAAGTATGTGGAACCCTATGGTACCAACTGATGTTCCTGACAGTTGCCTCATAAAGATCAATCATCTAGTCAATGGGGGGCCTCACTAGGTTTTTATGTTATACATTGTATAAATTGTTTGTGTGGTAATAAATATAACAAACTGATGTGATATTATCTTACCATTTCAGTTTTTATCAAAAAGATTTGGTGATATTGATAAAATTCATGTAGGTGACACCCTTAAGATTTTGATAAGAGATGGTTGTACCAATAAGATTGAGGTTACGAGCTGTGGAGGCAGGATATGCCTCCACAATGGGTGGGCCAAAGTTAGTTAAAGAGGCGGCCTCACACAAGGGGACTATGTGATAATAACAATGGAACAAGCCCCATTGACAGTTATGGTCAAAATTTAGACTAACTTTGGTGATGAGAAGACCCCAACGATAATAAAAGTAGAGGACAACGATAGTGATATTGTAGGACCGAAACGTGTGACTAGAGGAGGGGGGTGAATAAGCGTCTCAATAAATTCTTTCAAATTGATGGCCTTTTCAAAACACCAAATGCGCTTCTAAAAGAACACGCAGAAGTAAATAAACTTTCACAGCAAAATCCCAAAGAAAAGCAAATGCTATCACTCTCCTGTGAAATGTGATATGATGCGATAGTCTGAGAGATCACAAGCACTGAAGTATTCTAGCCCAAAAATGATCGATGTTCTAAAAGAAAAGACACCACTATAGTTTTTAAAGGCAGATTAAAATAAACATTTAACTCACAGGCATATCGATTGGCACAAGTATAAATTATGCAAATGATAAATTATGCTCTCAGATGATTCGAAATGCACCAAGGATACACAAAAATATCAACGAATATTCATAGTGAAAATTAAGAATAAACTTCTTGTAGCTAGTTAATCAAACACATTAGAATCATTAAAAGCAGCTTGAGTTTGCTGCTCCCATATTGAGCCACGTCGTCTTTTCGCGAAAAAGACCCTGCAATTTTCGGAAATTTGCTAAACCTCTAGGTTTTTAGCTGGCGTGGACGTTCCCGTGGGCCGCCACGTCGGCCCAGCTGGAGCCAGCTATTTTGCAAAAAAACCCTCCTTTTATCTCTAATTGTGGTAAGCCCCGCCGCCGTACGCTTCGCTGTGGTGCGCTTTTTACGTCTGGGACCCCGTTTCCTCAGATTTTATACCCGAAGGAGAGAAAATTTGGGAAATCGGACTGCGCTCTGAAAACGAAGAACTCAGGGTGTTTTATGCAAAGTGTCCTAAACAGCAGGGGAGCCCAGCCCCCGCGTGCCCTGTTCCTCATTCGGTATTCTCGCTCTCTCCAAAACTCCGCTTCGTTGCTCGCCCCTGTGCCCCTCCGCCATGCCGCCTCGGTGCTCCACTGCCGTCCCCAACTCCGCTGCCGCCAACGCCGGCGACTCGAGGTACGTACACACACTGTTCCATGGTGGATGGGCTCCCGATCGGGTGGTGTCCCTCAGTCGCTAGGGTTTATGCCTCCATGCTAGATCTCACCGAGCGTCGTTCCCCCTCCGTGCCATCCCCCGCTGCCGGTGAACCTCCTTTCCACCACCTTTTAATGCGATTCTCGGAGGACGATGATGACATGGATGAGTCCTACGCTGGTGAACCCTTTGCCTGCTGTCGCTTCTTCTTCTCCGCCTCCACCGCCGGTGGTTTCCCCAGCCGGCACTGGTGCTGCCCCCACCCCAGATCCACCCGTACCCCAACCTGCTGCTCTCTCTCCAGCCTCCTCCTCCTCCCAAAGTTCGTCGCTCGCCGCTCCTCCAATCGCCGGCCATCGCGCTGCCCGCCCCCGTCCAGCCTACTGCTCTCTCTCCGGCTTCCTCCTCCTCCTCTTCCCAAAGCTCCCCGCAGCCGCTGGCCGTCGCGCCGCCTGCCCTCATCCCATACTCCCCCATGGCTAACCCTAGATGCCGCTGGTGGTCTGGGTGTTCCCCACGCCTCCTCCCTTGCTGGTATATCTTTGGGGTATATCAACTTTGGGGTATATCTTTTCCTGATGACCCTTGAGCCAGAGTACGGTTGGTTTTTCTTGGTTTGTTGCAATCAATTGTTTCATGAATGTTTGCTTAGACTGATTGCTCAGTACATACAATACATTCTTTTGTTTCAATTGTTTTCATGAACATTGTTTTATTCTTTCCAGCATGGACATCCACGATTTTCTGTTGAAATTTTGGAGAAGGTATAATGTAGAAGTTCCAACAAAAGAGCTTACCTTGATCTGAAGCATCGACTTTGTTCTATGCATTTCCAGTAGTTCTTGTCCTATTTCCATTGTCTACAATTTCATAATGATGTAATGTAAGGAGATATGTAGTAGGAATTAAACCAACCCCATGTTGTTACAAATCACCTTTAATTCTGCAAATGATCAATGGTGTTCTTGTTCCTTCAACTTAACCTCCAGTTCGTTGATCTAAAAAAACGGTGGAACCAATCTAGACCCGGTGTGATTCCATTCAAACTTACTAACAAGTTTAATGTTAAACTTCATATTGTCTGCTTAAGAATGGCAACATGTCCTGCTGTCTAATTTTGTGCTCTAACTCCACTATCTGCAATAGGATGGCAAAGTACTGAGGTTCCCAAGTCTGATTCAGTTATAGAGTACTTCAAAAATATAACTGTAAGTATGTTGCTTTCTACTTTAATTTCTTTTGTAAAATACAATTGTATGTTTCACCTATGGGCTTGATATCAATTTGCAGTAATCTATTTCTTATCTCAATTGTATCTCCTATTGCATTTGGCCCTATCGCTAATTAACTCAAAACAAAGCATCATAAGTGTACATTGTATCCTTTTTTGCTATATTGGAAGATTTCACAGTACATGGACACGTCATATACTTGTGTTTCTCCTTATACAATATTGTGACTATGCTATTCTCACAAAATTTCAACACGTGTTATTGTTTTATTGGTCACCATGCATTTTAGATTGTCAAAAAGACTTATAAGCTATTTTGTAATCAATTTATAGGTGAAGTTTCGAGCATTCACGCCACTGCACTCTGAGTATTTTTCAGTGCAGTTCTCTTTTTCAAATAGTAGCACCATATCTCAGGTAAGTTAGTAGAAATATGAATGTTTAAGTTGATAATCAGAGTTACGGTCAACAATGCAACAGAATCACAAAAATATCTTCATTGATAAAATGATAACAAGTCTACATTAAATTGCCTATTGTTGTCATAGAGTATTTCCTACAAATCTTTACTTACTTTGTATTTTCAAAAAGTTCCTTTTGAGGGGAATTAGAATACATCCATGTTAACTGCCAATAGTTCAAATATTCTATATACTTTACAATAATCGGCATATCTTAATATCCATGTTAAATTTTCTGAATAGCTTATTTCAAAAAGAAAACTGCACTGAAAAACAATGCGTATTTGTAACAAGATCCTCTTACAACGCGCATTCCTTTGTTCTTTTTGTGTGATGTTGCTGGTGTTTCATGTTCTCCGAGATGTGATTTTGATAATTACTTCCTATAGCTGATCGATATGTACTAATTTAATTACAAGGGAAAAATTTAGGATTTGCCACCCCATATATTATTGACATGTGAATATTTGTTATCAGGTTTTAGGCGTCTCTTAAAACTATAGCTTTCATGACATTACTCTAATAGATATATAAAGAATACCGGGGAAGAATTAGAATGTACAGGATGTTAGGTGAGTGGAAGTTACGGGATGCAAATATTGGCTGAGAAAAATATAAGACAAAAAATATAATCGTATTTGCTAGAAGAACTCTCAGGTACGTGTACAACTCTAATCTGCTTTGTTGTTGTTCAACATATGCACTAAAGAGCCATACACTGACTTAATTGTGTGTTCTATTACTTGTTTACTGCATAGCAATATATATATCTCAAAAATTAGAACATCTCATGTTATTCATATTTACCCTACCTATTATGGTATACCTGATAGTATTAATTAAAATTAGTTAATCTTAGGTACATAGTAGTTAGGTATATAATAGGCATGAACAATATAGTCTTTAATCAACTGAATCTGATAAGATAAAAAGTTGCTATGCAATTTTTTTAAACAAGATTTTTCTCTTATATGTATCGAAACCTGACTTGAGAATAAATAATAATATCATCATTCAATTTAATGAAGCAATGTCAGTAAATAGGGAAATCACGTAGGACTTATTATGTAGTGCTAAACTTTGTTGTATGTAGTGTAGAAGTAGAACAACATATGCATTTTCTGATTAATAGGTGTTCCTACTTCGAAATTAATATTAGCTGGCTACAGAGTTATGCACCACCTAATGCAGATAGAACCATAAAAGAGAAGGGGTTCTCACAAGGAAAAGACTTGAGTATGTTGAATGTGACACTGAACGCTTTGATGAAAAGATTAATATGCTTCGATAGGTCCCCCTAACTTTTTGGCTTTGAATTTACCTTTTTTGTGCCCCTTTTTATGTAATCAATCATGTAAACTCATGCTTTCGCTTCTGGATTGTTGTTGATTGCTCAAAAACTGTATTGTACCTGATGTTACCTTCTTCTAGCACCCACAAATTCAGAAATCCTTGGAGTGCAAACTCATGCTTTCACTTGTAGATTGTTATTGATTACCCAAGAATTACTTGATGTTACCTTCTTCCAGCACCCACAAATTCAGAAATCCTTGGAGCACATTTTGTATACATGGTGAGTCAATGCACTTGGTTGGTTCATTTTAATTTATCAGGAAATTGATGTTTTTTTAACATGCATTCTGATTGTTTCTGCTGAGAACACATGGCCCTTTCTCCATGTTGGTGCACAATTCCTCCTTATGCTTCTTTATTTTCCATTTTCCCCTTATACGTCTTGCTGAAATGAAACTCTCATTCATAGTTGTTACGGCGGCGCGGCGAGGCGAGGCGCCGGACCACCTTCACAACTTTTAGGCGAGTATGGCGTGCGGCGAGGCGACGCCATACTCACTTCACAGATTTTGTAGCAACATTATTACCTATATAGCACAACAAATAACAAGCAATATGCCCAATCAGATCACTAAGTGCCATTTTAATTAGATAATAGCATGGCAACCAGATCAACCATAATCATCAACCGGAAATGAGGAACACTAAGCAGTACTGCAGCACATTACTCAAGAAAACATTTGCTCACAGAGAACAGAACACTACACACAGAGAAGTAGAGAACAGAACACTGCGCAGTACTGGGAAATGAGAAATACCGCTGGAGCCTAGAGCGCACAGCCGCACAGAAGAATGCAGCGCGCAGACCCCTGCGTCGGCGGAGGGAGATGCAGCACTGTAGCAGACTAGCACAAAGAACAGACTAGAGAGCATATATAGAGGAATACCGTGGGAGAAGAGCCGACGCAGCTCTCGACGGTCGACGCGCAGAGCCGCTGGAGCCTAGAGTGCACAACCGCGCACTTCAAGCTGGATCCAGGAGGAAGACCCCTGCGTCGATGGAGGGAGCCACGGAAGAGACCTGCAAGCGCAGGCGCAGGCGGGCTCCAGCGGAGGGAGCGGCGGGCTCCGGCGGAGGGAGGGAGCGGCAGGCTTCGGCGGAGGAGGCGGCGGAAGGGCGCATGCGGAGGCGGTGCAACGCACAGCAACAAACGAGAGAAAAGGTGTGCACTAGCCAGCTAGGGTTTTCCTTCTCTATAACCGCGGCTCGGGTCATCCATTCACAGAAGCCCATCTGTTCCTTCGCCGTGCACTGAGCCCATCAGACCGCCGTCGCGCCTGGCGTCGCCGTGAAGGCATATGGCGTCCATACGGCGCCATATCCGCTTAGGCGGACGCCATATGCCTTGTGGCGGACGCCACACTCCCCTGTGGCGAGGCGTTCGCCGTGGCGTCCACGGAATCCCGCCCCGACGCCTAATCGTCGCTTAGGCGACGCCTAAGCGACGCCATGACAACTATGCTCTCATTGTTCTCTATGCATAATAATGATAATATACTAGCTTTTGTGAACCTCATCATAGTTAACTAACACCGCTTCATCCCCTTTAGAGGGAAAATGTGATAAATGGTGGAATTTGCATAAAATATGAATTTTCATCTCTGATAGGTATTGTCAGCATTTTGAATGGTCGCTCACATCTATATGATACATATCAATGTTTTGTTCAATCAGTCAATTTAGCTGCTCTTTACCTCCCAACTCATCAAAATAGTTGGTTTACATCTCTAGCTATGAACTTCATTTTTCTATGTTTTTATATTGTATTTTGTCAAGACAATGTCTACTCAGTAATAAAATATGATTTATCGATTAGGCGCCCAACGGTATGAAAGCATGTTTAATGTTACCGTTTTTAAATTGTAACAATGATTGCTGTTTAATGTTGCTAGAAAAGGCTACATATTCTGGTTTGGTAAGGCAATTATGGTTGATGTCATGTTTCAAGAGTCCTATTTAAAGAAGGTTATTGATTTATTACACTGCCAACTGATCGAAGGGGCTGCAATTCTGGTTGATGTAGCCTTTTACATTTCTCTTTGACCTTTTATAATTTTGATGCCTATTTTTCCTTAATCTTAATCTGATATATTATTTGATTAACTTCTCCCATGCGTTTTTGATTCTATCATTTTAATGCCTGTTTTTTCTTTAATTCTTATCATTATTTGACTTGACAAGATAGCTCAGTTTCTTTATAACTGTCATTTTTCCCACCAGCTGTTTCTATAGGTGAGCATGTGGATGAAGTTATTTGAGCTGCCATAGCAGATGGTAAAGTTACTCCTAGGGCACATGCTTTGATCAAAATACTTCTCAAATATCAGCATACCGAGGATTTTCATACTATCATCTTTGTGGAGCAAGTTATCTCAACATTAGATCTTTCTAAGCTGAAGTGCCGTTGAACTTTCATTTCTGGACGTGTAGATGTATTGCCTTTATATCATTTAATAATTCTCTGTTTATTTTCCTTTTTAAGGTGAAGTGTTGTTGAACTTTCATTTATGGACAGCTTGATAGGCCATAACAGTAATTAAGAGATGTGGGCGTGCGAAATGTAGAATATGATTTCAAAATTTTGTGATGGTCGTGTATGACATTTATAAGATGATTTAAAAGCTGATGAATTTACTAAAGATTTATCTAACTTGAGTAATATGCAATCTAAGATGATTTGAAAACTGCCACCGGTGAATTTATAAAAGATGCAGATGACAGATTGAATTTACTAAGGAAATAAAACAGAAGTGTGTTGGCCAAAGAACACGTTTATTGATAGTGTGCCGAAGCGTTTATATATTGTTAATGTATTATTTCGTTGATGGTTATCTCTTAATTGATTTGGATGAGATAGTACTATAAAAATTGTAGATATTGTGTGAACCATATTAAAAAGAACCGATAAAGCACTAGCGCGCATCGCGCGCTGGCCGTTCTAGTTACTATCATTAAAAGGAGCTGCCTTTTGCTGCCCCAACAATGCTCCACGTCATCGTTTTGCAGAAAGATCCTTCTGTTTTTCAGTAATTTGCTGACGCTCAAGGCTTTTGGCTAGCGTGGCCTCATTCGCGGGCCGCCACGTCTCTCCGGTCGGCGCTGGCTTTTTTGCGAAAAAGCACTCCGGTTCATCGCTATTTGCTCTAAGGACCGGCCCCTGTCTCCTGCTGAGTCACGTTTTTTGCGGATGAAACCCCGTTTCCTGAGATTTTATACCCGAAGGAGAGAAGATTCATAAAATAGGATTGCGCTCTGAAAACGGAAAACCCAGGGGGATTTTCGCGAAATGGCCAGCTGTCAGGGGTCCGAAGCCCCCCGCGTGCCCCCTCTCCCATTCGACTGTCCCCGACACCCCGTCCCCCATCCCCCATGCCTAACCCTAGCCGCCCCTGTGGATTCCCCTGCCGGCACCAGCACCGCCATCGCCCAAGATCCGCCACCACCGCCACCCCCACACTGGATCTACCGTTCGTCTGCCCCGTCCCGCAGCCCCAACCCTCGTCTAACCCTAGCCGATCGCGCTTCCTCACCACGACGCTCGTCGCCGTTCTTCCTGCGCCCTCCGCCTCCTCCTCCTCCCGAAGCCAGGCGGAGGGGCGCGTCAGGGGCTGCGGCGTGGCCGATGGCGCGTTCGTAGCCTCGGATCGAATCGCCATCGATGTAGTTGGTGGGGTCGCCAGTGCTACGGCGAATGGGATCCAGGTGCACGCTGGTGGTTGGTGCCTCCGGCTACCTCCTCTTCATCTTCGCCAACCTCATCCCCTCCTGTTACGCCGCCGGCCAACTGCTCTACCCCTCTCCTCTCTCCCCTCTCCCCGACTGACAACGATCTACAGTCACTTTGCGGCCAACTTCTTCGCCCCAGTGGGGCGCTCGCCATGTCTGCCTCCACCGGGTAATCCATTCGACATGAATTATCATGAATCAAGAGCTCACTTGATCCCTCTCGTGTGGTCTTTCCCATCACTGTGGATAGCAGGCTGGAGTCAGCCTTGTTGTTTTCAGTATGTTAAAGATTGATTTGGATTTGATGGACCACCACCACCGTCCAATGAACTGCAAACCGAATTCAAAACACTTGCTTTCTTGACGAAATTCGAATGAAAGTTGAAGAGAAACAACAGGAGGGCGCCCCTGCTTGATGACAAGAGGCTCTTGTCTTTGTCCAACAATTTGATTATTTGAAGCCTCAAACAAGCACAAGCTAGCTAGCAGCTAGACTCTTTGCTGTCCATTCACTCGGGTGTTCAATTACACAACAGAAAAAAGTTCCAAAATGCATTCAGAGTTCAGAATAATGTTGCCTGTCTCTTTCTTTTGTCTTTTCCCCTGGCATCTCTGAGTGTAGACCCGCTTCCTGGGGCCTTCAGCTCTATTCATTGACCTGATTGACTGAACATTGTCTCCTGCTAGCCAACTTTCAAAAGAAAGGAAAAAACATTGTATCACCTGAAGTTGTATCAAAATTTCCACCTGCAGCTAAAGATCTGTAAATTTCCTTCAGTGTTCTGAGAGCAACTTGAGTGCTGAAGCAGACTGGTGCAAAAAAAAAAAATCTGATGCATTCTGAATCTGATTCCATCCTGATACCAGTAAATTGCACTAGAGCTTTTACCTCACCTTGCACAGGCAGAGTTAGGTTGGAATCTTTTAATTCATGTCATATCACCAAAAGGTTGGTAATAGTTTGTCTTCTGAAAATTTTCTCCAAAAATATTATTCAGAAGAAGTTTTGAGTTTTCTTTCTCCAGTACTGCTATAAACATTGTGAAAAACCGTATGTACATGATGGGTGGAATATATCCTAATGAATGCACTACTTGATTTACTAAATATTTTAGTTATACCTTATGAAGAGTTTTTTTACTGTTTATAGTTATACCTTATGAAGAGTTTTTTTACTGTTTATAGTTATACCTTATGAAGAGTTTTTTTGCCACTCTGAATCAGATTTATATACCCAATGTACCAAACCTATTTTGAGAGATCTGATGAGCAATAGAGTAATAGACAGCCAATTTTTTTGGGTACACTCACTTTTCTAACAGCCCAGTTTTTGTATGGTCTTTCGTAATTTTTTCAATTGGTGATGTCTCTAAAAATGGAATTTCAATATTTGTAGGCTAATAGTCTATTTACAATCTGAGCTGGGGATTATATCTTTATGATGCATATTATCTTGTAGTTTTTTATGGGTTCCTGCAAACCTCATGATCTCCTGTATATATTTCATTTGCAACATCACAGCAACATCTCAGCAGGTACCTGTGCTTTGTGCTGGTTTAGCTGGGTGGTGGAGCACTCATGTTACCCTTCTGCATGAATAGTGAATTATTATCGTTGACAAGAGCATAGTATAAATGAAGCAAATGGCAACTGGATTCGTAACTTGATTGTATATGTCCAGTTTGTGTTCCTTACACAATGCTGTTTTTTACACGGTACTTTGCAATAGTTAAATGTATTGAAACATCAGCCATACTCTATATGTGCATAATCTGTCCATTCTATATATTGCTCATTAGGGAGCATAGTTTTTAAATTTAACCTCTCAGAAATCGTAATGAATTTAGAGTTGTGCTGTCATTACTCATTACTAGCAGTGTGCGGATAATTGTTGATTGTTTCTAAATGACCAAGAGTGATTGGTTCCAAAGTAAGGTCATGTTGAGACTTTGAGTTACGGTGAAAACATTGACCTGGATAATTAATGGCAGCGGCGGCGAACTACAACGCAAGGGGCGGACACTGTGGGCGGTCATCAAGGAGAAGGACGAGGAGCTAGCGTTCTTCCTCGAGATGCGCCACCAAGAGAAAGAGCGGGGTGTGGTGGCTGCGGCTGCTGAGCAACTAATGCGGTCCGGCGACGGCGTATATGCAGCGGCGGAGGGGAAGCTGCTCGTTGACCCATCGCTAATCTCATCTTGGGAGCCAATGCTGCTGCAATCTGTGCTTACATAACACCTGCTGCTGCTTGGTCTGGCATCCCAGAAGTTAAAACATATCATAATGGAGTTGATGCTTATTCTATATTAGCTCCCAGCACACTATTCGTGAAGGTAAGGTTTTACTCAGAAGTCAGAATAACATACATTCACAATTTAGTAAGATTTCTTACATTTGAAGTATAATTTTTATACTGAACTATTTTTTTCTGCCAGCTTATCTTATTCGATTAATTATATCATTTCCAACATTTATACACCATGTTGTGAAATTCAATTGGTACTTGTCACAACCTCCTGAAAAATTTCAGTCGTGTTTGCTTAATCCCACTGATATGATGTTCCCTTTCCAGCTATGGTGATCTGCCCAAACTGTTGATTACAGTACACCATAACTAAATTTGCATAACATGGCAACTAAAATAGTTTTGATAAAAAGAAATAAATCTAATTGATGTAGATGGAAACTGTTAGAATATATATCACTCTCAATTTTTTATTTCCCCATTGTATAAGGGGTCTTTTGCATATTTGCCTTTTTTCTCATGTTCATGTTATCATGTATACATCTGGTTGTTGCCCCCAAATCAATCTATGTGCTTTCCAAAACAGAAACTAACTGGTAAGCAAGGACCAATCCAGATCAATTTGGGTTGGAGAACCCTTTGTCCAACAATAAACAAGAAGGGACTGATGTTAGATTGAACAGATTCCAATACATCTGTTACATTAGGACAGTCATCTTTATTTCTTTATTCTTTTATATTTTTCAGCAATTACAGTAAATGCAAAAGAGTGGCATTGTTAATATGTTTTTCGGATTTGTAGCAAATGATGACAAAGGCAACATGACACTTCCGATTTTGGGGGGAAAACATCATTTGTGGAACTTGCAGAAAATTTGCATTTGATTATCTTGTTCTTTATGTTACATATCAATGTGATGTTTTGTTCAGACAGACAATTTAACTGTTTTTACCTCCCAACTCATCAGAATAGCTGGTTCAAGTCTCTAGCTATGGATTTTATTATATATATATGTTTTTATGAAAAAAATTATATTGTATTTTGTCAAGACAATGGCTATTCGGTAATAAAATGTGGTTTACAGGTAAGTTTCTACCATGTTTTTATCACCTTCTGCAGATTTGGTGGAAATGTAATGAGTTCTATTCTCCTCTGCCCACTGATAAATTTGTGTCGGTTAAATTTCTTGAACCTTAGTAAGTTGCATTAACTGGTTCTTCATAGTGCTTAATATGGATGCTGGTCTTTGAAGTTCATGCTAGAAGACTTGCTGCTATGAAGGCCCTTACCTCCTCTTCCAAAAGCAATTCTGGGATGTTGGAAAAACTCTTTGATATTGTTTTTGGTATTTTGTAAAAGGTTGATAATTGATCATCAATTAAGTTTTTCACATTCACATTAGTTACTCAAAGTTTTATTTCTCTAGGTTCCTGTTTGGTGTCCTTGGTTTATCTAGAAAATTGACAGTCTTCTTCTGTCCACGATGTATTCTGGATGCTTTCAAGTGGAAGATGTTAAACAGAAGCAAAAGAAAGGTATTTTTACTAAGCAGGGGGTGATAAGGAGGTACTATTTATATTCAAGAACATGCATTTTATTTATACACTGTTAAGTACGTTTGGTCGAGATAGACTTAACCCTCCACCTTTTCTTGGGGGCTTCCCATCACATACTTTGCTAATAGTGGGCATTGGGAATATATTGTTTGCAACATTATACTTAGTTGGCAGTGTTCTCTACATTAGATAACAAAGATGGTGAAACAATTTTTAGTTTATTCTGAGCTGAAAATTACAAATGATCATTATTATAAATCAAGATCATGTGTGATTCTTTTCTAATTTGTATTATTTTTGCAGTCCATTATACAGAGTAATCTGCAGTATGCTTCACTAAGTGCCCTGAGAAGACTTCCTCTTGATCCTGGCAATCCGACATTTCTACACCGAGCGGTCCCAAGGGTGAGTGTGACCTTTCTTCTCTGGAAAGCTAAGTTTAGATTTATTTTCCACCCCTGTTTGATTAATTGATCTACAAGCTTCCTTCTAGGTTTGCTTCTTTTGAAAACAAATGGGGGTGTGGAGTATTGTTTTGTGAAATATTTTATTCGACCAAAATAATAGTTCTTTCTTATCAGGAGTCTAATCCAAATCAAGAAACTATTGAGATGAGTAGATGAGATTGTTAATTGTCTGGTGTACGAGGATACTTCGGAGTGTGATAAACAAATAGAAAGTATTTTATAGCTGTTGGTTTGTTAAGACCCTATCATGATAGACCTAGAGGGGACACCTTTAAACTGTATTGGCAGTATTGTTAGATGGGAAGCATGACATTGTGAGAGTTGACGTTCCTTTTATAAGGATGGCTATCCAGTGTCATGGTAAGCGTTACAGCAGAGTTATCAAATGGTAAAGTTATAGAAAATGTTTTCTTCTACAAAGATTAAAAACAACTCCTTAAGTTACATATCTGTATCAAATTCTTCTTTAAGTTTGATTTGTTTCTATATTCGTTGTTTCATTGTGCTGTCTGAACATAATTATCAAATGGACACTTTCCTATCTATCTATTTTTATGATTGTTTGAGTCCGCATCTGCAACAAAAGTACAAAATTTAGTAATTGACAAACTAATAATAATGTTATACGGAGGAACATATTGTTGCATGCTCATCATTTTGTTCTCATTTGGCCTGATACAATTGCAGGGTCGAATTTTCAGACCCTGTTGCTGTGAGACATTCACTTTCAATAATCTCCGAAATTGCCATGAGAGATCCATATTCTGTTGCAATAGCGTTGGGTCAGTTTCCTCACTACTATTAATTGTTCAGCTTTGTTTTTGCTCTTTCAAGCAGACAAAACATGTGTCATTGATTCATTGTGGTTTAGAACATAACTGATCTTTTCTCCACACGGAAATGTGCTAACATTTTAACAGTTGTTTGTTTCAATATATTTAATTAATACACAACAAATTGTTCCATGTCATTTCTGTAGATTGTCAGCTTCATGTTTGTTTTTTTGTTATGCAGGCAAAATTGCACTCCTTCACCATGCTCTCCAATTGCTTCTGCATTTACACATTTTGCCAACTAATACAATCGCCATTAGTTCAACCATAAACATGCATGTAAGGAACACCACACTACATTATGTGCTGTTTACTAAGCTAAGCCATAGTATGACTGTCTCAATGAGTCCACATCATTAGCAGAGTAGCAAATCTTTCTCAGCCGATAAACATATCTGCAGCAATACTGGACATCCTATTTATCTTTGCATATAGCTCCGGCAATAAACAACAGATAACCTTCAAAATACTACTACTTGGGCAAGTTGTTGCATCCTAAAATCTATATTTTTTATAGAACCTTCATCATGAAGATTGAAGAATAACATTTTAGTACAACTTATCTAACGGTATGAACAGAAAATCACATCAAAGATGTTTTTTTATTGTGCACACCTGAGGTTTAGCATTCACCGGGCTTTGCAGTTTTTTGATTTGGTTCAAAATTTACCCTATGCAGTAACTCTCTCATTTAGTTTTAGGCTCAACACTCTTGGAAGGCCCTAATATATTGTTAATCTATTCTTCTGTTGATGGATATATCTTAATTGACTAGGAAAAGTAGTATTAAAAAAATTAGTTGTATCCATTACGTGAACTATATTAAAAAAATATAAGAAAACCATCACAATTGATAGAGCACACGCGCCCGGAGGGCGCTGGCCATTCTAGTGATATTTAATGGAGAAACTACTGCAAATACAAGCATATATAACAAGGAATATTACTGTGCGTGGATGGCTGGAAGACTCCTTGCTGAAATGTGCACTGTGTACTGGGCTCCTTCTGGCCCACACTGCCCCGCTTCGGGCCTTTCCTGGTGCACACCGATAGCCACGCGTCGTCAGGCGCTATGCGCTGCTCCAAGCCGCTGCCTGCTGAGCCCTCACATCGTGCGCTCCGCCTCTTCGCGCCGCTCCGCTCAAGCGCCAAGTCAAGCCGCCTCCGCGCGTCCGGCACTCAGCGGAAAACCGAAGGCAGAGAACCGAGAGAAAACCGGGAACCGAATCAGAAAATCCGATGGCTGCGGGATTTCAATGAGGAACGGGGAACCAGCGGAAGGTAGAAGAAAAGCGAAAAGTGAACTCAGAATTTTATTATGGGAATGAGTTGGTAGAAACCCTACTATTAGAGGGTTTTTTATAGGTAATTCAAAAACAAGAAAAGATATAAATACTCTTAAATTTTTTTTATAGACTCGAAGGCCCACGGAGCTAAAAATGTAAAATCCTATCTAAAAATAGTTTGTCCTGATTCGAAGCTTTCGTAGCGACTACGACTTCTCTTCGTGACGCTTGGATCTCGATCTGACGGTTTTAAGCCAAAACCGACAAAACGCTCCAGATCGCCGACGCATGCACCAATCCGCGAACTCGACTGCCAGCATATCTCTCTTGCTCTCGATACCTCGAGCTGCCTTGTCACTTGCACTGGCCTCCCTTTCACTGACTTGGTCAACACACTGTCACGATCATCCGTCCGTCCATCCATGTCTTGCTCTATCTCCACGTGTACGCTTGAGATCTTTTTTAACTTCACCCGACACCCTTGATCGTCTGGCATCAAACTCCCCGCTTGACCTCGATCACCCGCCGTTGATAGTTAACTCGCATTTCAACCCTGCACAACATGAGACAAGCAAACCACGAATCTCCACGCAAACCACACACTGATCCCATCCCATCAGTGAACCCAAACAAGCAATCACAAGTCCCAACCATAAATCAGGCAAACTTGTCAATCACTCATCATTAAGATAAAACCATAGTGCAAACCCCACTTGGTTTCTCAGGTATATATATAGAACTAACATTACTTACTAGACATGTATATTTTGTTTATGTGCTTAACATGATTTTATTGTAATGTCAGGGAAGGGCCCTAGAAATTTTGTGGAGAGGAAGGGGAAGCAGATAAACAGGGAGGTCGACATTGACCAAATAGATCAACTAAAGCACATCTATTATTTTATAAATCCAATAGATGTAACTCCAATAAGGAAGGCTCTCCTACAAGACATCTCAGCGATTTTATCCTTTGAGATTTTATTATATGTTTGCACAATAAATAATATGATCATCAACAAGAAGTCGATGGTAAGTTATTTACACATGTTAGTGGTTAACTAAATCATCTATTCAGATAGCCTTGTTTAACTAGATTTTTTAAATTTTATTGTTATAGTAGTTTTCAAGGCAGTACTATAAGATGTACATCATACCTCACCTATACTAGCAGACCATCGAGATTCAAGTGACAGCAGTAGGGTCTGAGATAATACTAATTGTGGTGCATAAATCCACAGATGGATGGTGTTATCTAACTACTGGTTTTGACCAATTTTTTCTATATAACGTGTTAGAAGTTGGCATAGTATGTGCCTTCAATTTAAATATCAACAATGGTGCAATTGAGGCTCTCATGTAAGTGGTGTAAACCTGGGGTATGATATTTTTCTATCCATCTTTTTTATATATAACCATTGTGGATATTATACTAACTCATTTTTCCTTCAAGGAGGAGTACAAGGTGATAATAAAAGAGGCTGCAAAATTAGACATGTATAGCCTTAAACAATTCATGGTAGGTAGATAGAAATAATCTCCATAGAACACTATTCAAGCTAAGGAACTTTGTTTTATCCATGTGGTTTATTCGAGATAACGAGTTAGAAGTTAATGTTTGATATAATTTGGTTATGAATATCCTGTGTTAATTCTATGATTAATTATTTGTGATATGCTTTGGATGTTGGATATGTTAGCTACCAAATCTTGATTTTGATTCAGGATGTATCCTAAAAACTATATTTTTTTTCAAAATGACCATAATATTAGTAACAGGTAACAATAATCACCCATCACTAAAAGACTTTTTAGTGACAGGTGACATTACGACCCAACACACTTGTCACTATTGTGAGTGATATACCAAACATAAGTGAGAAAACATTGATACTTTTTCTGCCGCTTATGCCTCTTAGTGAATTTTTTAAATACACTTATCATAATGATATTTATGTTTTTATGTATTTCAGTTGTCCACCTAAGTAATGTAATATTGTCCATGTCAAATCAATGTTTTATTAACATATTTTTCACATGTTAGATGTTATCAGAAGTCATATTTGTAAGCACGGTAGGCTTTGTGCAAGGCTGGTATGATAGGAAGATACCTATTAGAAATGTTCTTATAATTGATAGTAGGTATGCATGTTATTGTAGTATTTTATTAATTTTATGGTTGTAAGTCTGGATTATTTGTATTATTATACTTGTTTCTAAAAATCATTATTGTCCTTGCCCCTTCTAAGTTTGCTCCTTTGTCACTTAGACCATTAAGATATGCTGATGTATTTGGCTGTTTTTGCATCTAAGGAGGGTTGCTTGTATAATTAATCTATAAATAATAATGACTTTCCGTGTATAATTGAACTACACATGCTAATGTCCTTATAGAATTTCCCTTCCTTTCATGACTTATCTACTTGGAATACATAATTATGTTTTGTGATTGCATTTTCAATCATGAAATGATTTTTCTTGAGTCTTGCATAATTTTTTTGTAAAGTAGAATAACCTGCTAAGTTCATATTTGTGTGGACAATAGAAATTCAATCCCTTTATATTTGTATAGATTCAAACCTTTAAAATTAGTCATTAAGGACAAAGTAGTTACTAGCCATTTGACTAAATGGATGAGATGCTATGAAGACAACTATCATTGTGGCAACTACACTTAGAGCAAGGTGTGAACAAGGTGAGTTGATGTGTATTCATTTTTCATTTTGTGTTGATCTACTATATGTACATGTGACTTCTACACTTTTTATTTATTGTTTAGATCATAGCCTACACACTACATGTTTCTGTAGGATACACTTTGAGCCTAATGTTGTAGCTGCACTTGATCTAAGATGAAGGTAAATTTATTTTTCATGATAACTATTTTGTTAATTAGTTTTAGCTGCATGGTTAATATTTATGGATTATTTTGTAGGCTCAACAATTAGCATTACTAGAAATGCCTTTCCATGACACTAAAGGAGAAGTAAATGCAAATCATTTGGCTAAGAGACCTCTAGATATATAATTTCTATAAGTGCAAGACTCAATTTGGTGAGAGTGGATGTGGTTCTTTTGACCCGAAGGAAGTTGATGTGGTTCTTTTGGTTTGCATACTTATAGCTAGGATGCTTTCTACAAGTAGATGCAAATGTTGTCACTAATATACTTCAAGCTAGCATGCTTTCTAGATGGTTGTGCTTCATTGTATAATTTGATGCACATTAGCTATATGGTCAGGCCATTCTATCTAATTTTAGTGGTAGCATTTGTAGTATCATGAAACTTTATTTATTATGTATCTGTGCAATGTAGTTATAATCCTCATTGAACATTATCCTTTTAAGTGAAAGCCTTCAACTGCATGTGGATTGATAAGTAGGCTATATTGCGTTGTTTTGATAGACATATTTTATATTATTTTCTTGCTCCCTACCATTTCTCCAACAATCCACAACAACGGTAAGCACTTTCCTTCCTGTTCATTTCCCGAACATCATATATTGTTTGATGATAGCATGAAGAACATTTAGGTTGTGAAGCAAATAGAAATGTATATTGTCCTAGTAAATACCCTTTTAGTTAATGAATTTTATGCATAGCAGGTGTGCATTTTTCATTAGGAGTAACTCATAATGTGAATGCACCCTTTATCAGTTTCTAGTGGAGAACAACATGAGATGAGTGGATTGTTTTTCAAAGCTCATCTCTGCAGTCTGCACTTTAGGTTGTCTAAAAGTTCAAAGTGGGGTAAAACAAGTAAAGAGTTTTGGGGCTTTGTGTGCCTGTCACAAATCGAGATAGAGTATGATAGCAACTACAAGGAGCAAAGGTGCAAGTGTGACTCCCTCCTCTTTGGTATGCATCTCATTGCTTCCCTAATTCTTGCCACCAGTTTGCTCTGATTTCATTTCAAAGAATAAAATTCAATTTTTCTCAAAAGAAACTATGAGATCCATACTATTTTGTTATTCCCTTTTATACCTTGATGATGCGCTATATCTAGTCACTCGTGGAATTTGAGATGATGCCATGAGAAACATCTAAGGTACCTAACTACAAAACATATTACTGTCATCTTTGCGTTTATTAGGAAAGGTGTGTTGATGAGGCAGCGCTATTTGGTTGTGATCGAGAAGCTTCATCATAGTTAATTTAAACAAGGTATCAAAAGCTTACAAAGATAGCCATAAGTTTTATTACTATTTATGTATCACAATGTACTGTTAAAAATGTTTAACACAATACCAACAATGTGTTTGGTTTGATGCCAAAACTAAACATACCAAATGTTAGTAATGCCAAAATTTGGTAAGGTAAGGTGTAGGATGGTTGTTTGGTTTGATGCCTTGCCAAGTTTTTTTAATGGAAAAGTTTCTAGAGTTGCCAAAAGTTGGCGTGGAAAGATATTTGGGCATTTCTTGATTTGTTACCTTACCAAAATTTTCATGGTTGAAAATGGTAGGAAAGCAAACATGCCCTCAACTAAGCATGTTTTTATTTATGTTTATAAATTCTGATTCACCTAGATCTCTGTTTTTCCCTACTATTGTAGCTTGTGATGTTTCTATGGAAGCTACTCAAGCAATAAGAAATTTAGCTAAAGGTTTAATTAAGAACTCATTGTTCTAGAAATTCATAGGTTCTTCCTGTTTTACTTGTAAGTATTTTTATTTTTCATTAATCATAAACTGCCATAAAATTGTTTGACTGTATGTGATGTTTTTACACTATATATAGTTATCTGCATTTTTATGAGTTATTAAATCACATCATTGTTCAGTATTTATATAATTTCATGTGAATGTGGGGTTTAAGTGGTAGCAAGAAACCATGATTATCCTAGGTATAAAACATTCATGCTGATACAATGCTTTATCACTGTAATAACACTTAGATAGTTAGGGATGAAAACAAATCAAATAGTTTTTATTTAAACCCATCAGGCCCAATTTTTCTTAACCATATTATTTCTGCTTTAGGATTCATAGTCATTTTTAACATATCGCTACACTTGCTTCCTCTTTGGAAATCCTCTCTCGAATGTCCCTCCGGTCGTTGCCGCGTTTAACCATCCTACTACTTGATCGAGAAGCTATTTGGCTATGTGTTGATGAGGTTGGAACTTCTGAAATAATAAAATGTGTTGACCATGCCTTGGAAAGCCTTCACAACATGAAGGAAGCATTGCATGCACTGTGGGAATAAGTTATGAACGATGAGGATGTTAGGAACTCAAGCAATGTTGGAATCGATAATCTATCATTGCTTAACTCTCATGGATGCACGAGATGAGTGGATCGTTTTTTAGAGCTTATGTTTGCACTTTGTTTTGTCTGAAAGTAAATGTTCTTATTAGAACAAGAAACTGTGTTGTGATGTGATCTCCTTAAGGGGAGATGTGTCTCTTTTTCATGTATTGTTCATTGTCCAGAAATAAATAAATGTTCTCTGTTATGTTGTTGTTTGTATGTTTGGTACATGTTGGGATCATTTACATCTTCTAGCTTTTCAATGTGACTACTTTGAAGAATGTCATTTTCTCAACACTTGGTCATGTTTAGATTTCATTTTCTTCTTAAACACATAGCGTAGTAAATTTGGGTAGCAACTGCATGTCTAGAATCTTAGTTGTATTTGTAGATCATTCCACAACATAACTTACACTAAGATGATTAGTTTTTGTATTTAGTGGTAATTCATATGATGTTGATGACTAAATTCACTTAAAGCAATCATTTTATGTACTTGAGCATTGCATTTTATATGACTTGTGTGGACATGTGGCTCACCTCGTGGAAAACATTCTACCCTATATGAAAGCAAGACGCAAGTACCAGAACCTCAAAAACCCCTGCATCAGAGTCTACCCCTTCGCTTTCTTTTGTGTCGAGTCAATAACTTTGACTTTTATACAAACTTGTTGTCACGATAGTTAATATTGATCTTGTTGTCAGGTCTGAGTTCATATTCCCAGTTGGGAGAAAAGGAACTCAATGCAGATTTATAATAAATGCATGAAACCGCTCTTATGATTCTTACAAACTTGAACATATTTTGCTCAATCTTTGCGGGAACTTACGGTTATATCATTGTTGAGATTTACGCAAAAGATGTTCTCGTTGTCAGGATTATGCACGTCGATTTTGCTAAAATGAATTTCACCCATAGAAAAAAGGAAATTGTCAGAAGAGATGACATAGAACTAATTTAATTGACAATATCACTAAGACTTCCATTACCTTCATCGCCAACAACATCAAAACCAAGAAAATAGTTTGTTTGATGACAATTTTAGATCCATTACCTCCATATTGATGCATGTCATACTCATTCTTTTTTCTCTAATATGAGGCCACAAATCTCTTGTTCCCACCCGTTCCTTCAAAGTTTCCCCTTATCTCCTGTCATGGCACTGGCAGAAATAACCCCTCTCCTAGCATCCCACACTACAGCTAGGTCACCTGCTCGGTGCTAGTGCCTCCTTGTCACGCCACTGCCCCACGATATCCTACATAGCCTGATATCATCTTGCCCTCGGCCCGCTGCTTGTCGTCTCATGCCGCCTAGCCCAGCCACATGCCGAGCTATGCTGTCCCACTCATCAGCGCTCCACCCATGCCGTCTTTCCCTATTTGGCATTGCCGAGCTCCACGCTCATACCACCGCTATCGGGAGCTCCCCACTCAATGCCTCCACATGAGTAGCTGCTGCCGGTGAGCACATATTCCCCTTGTCTTCTCCCTCTCTAGTTCTTTGCAGGCTTGCAACCAACATACTTGCAATGTCATTTGCATTTCTTTTGTACAGACGGGTTGGCATTAAAATTTACAAATTTTATGACTTGCAATAGGTTTCTTTCCTTTCTGTTATAGGTTCAAACTTAATCATATTCTTAGAAACCATGTTTTTCATTTCCAGTGAAGTTTAAGGAAGTTATTTTCTCTAAAAATTACCAAAATGAGTGTGCTTTCCACATCTTACTTTTTCATTCCCGTGAATAAGCTAATGTCTTGGTGATTCTAAGTTATTACTTTTCTGTAATATACATACAATTTTGAAGTATAAAACAATCTCACAGAGTGATTTGTTTCCCAGCATCAACCTTATATCACACATTGTTCTGGCCACTATTTTATTGTAAATAATTGGTTAAACAAGTTAAGTTCAGAATTGTATAATGTGTCATGTACCCTGCTGGTTATTCAATCTTGTATACAAGTGCTTCAAGTTGTGTTGGCCTTCATCTGTACTTTGGTTTGGTGAATTATTAGTTCTTCATTGAAGTTATTTGAAGCCTCTCTTTATAGGAAGGAAATGTCACTAAGATACAACTCTGCCCTTTTTCAAGGAGTTACTATTTTTTGGTACGATTGAAGCCATAGACATATGTCAAGTTTCAACCCCGTTATGTATGTTTTTTGCATCTGATTGTAATAGAATCAAGGATCCCTATCAAAATTGTAGCATAGTAAAATTAGTTAACTCTTTAGTGAAGCATTGGCTTATGGAAGAATTTTTGGTACATGCAAGTTGACATATTTTGGGTGAGTGAAGTCTTTGATAAATTTGAACAAATGTATTTCTTTTGGGTGATATTTTGGTGTAAATTGAATAAATTTAATCAATGATGTTTTATACATGTGATCTTATTATGAATAAATTTAATTAATGATGTTATATACATGTGATCTTATTATGAGTTTTGATGTCTATAAAGAGCTGGTAAGCAACTTATTGATAGAAATAGAGATGAAGCATGCACTGTCCAATCATTCATGTATTTTTCTTTAACAATTTTTCTATAATAAATATGTAGGAAAAGTATATAAAAATGTAGAAAAAGCATGAATGTTTGCATATAATATAATGGATATATGATCTATAATTGTCTTGAATGTTATAAAGTTTTACATGTCACTTATTGTCCAATTTATTTGTGTAAGACACAAATATAGTGACATGCTACAAATGGAAAATGTAGTCTAAAGAAAATAATATTGTGTATAGCTGATTCAAAAAATTTCAAAAATAGGTACCGATCGGCCAACCATCGACCGAACCAAGTGGAGTCCGCCCTAGTTCGGCCGATGGTCGGCCGAACCTTGCCAAATCATCGGTCAAACCAGGCTGACTTGGCTGCAATCACTACTACAAACTGTCACTGTAGTGGCGTTGGGCAAAACCACTGTAGTGGCGGGCCATTAGATGCCCGCCACTAGAGTTGCTGGTGCTGACGGCAGCACCAGCGCTCGCCACTATTGTTGGTAAAGTAGTGGCGGTCGGTGCTGACGTCAGCCCGGACCGCCACTAATTTACCAATAGCAGTGGCGGGCGCTGGTGCTGCCCGCCGCTGCTAAGATGGCCGCCACTAAAGTAATGATGACATCACTTGCGACCGCCACTACTATTCTAGCTATAAATGCGCAGCTTCTTCCTCCCCGAGCTCTACTGGAGTTCGCATTTAAGTTTGTCCGTACAATGGCGACAAAAATCTAGATAAAGAGGGGGGAGGCTTTGTTTTCGTTTCTTTTGAAGGATTTCATTCTAGGAGGTAAATCCATGCCGAATCTCACATTTATTTTGTATTTAATCATGTATACAATGAGTTATTAGCGTGTTTCTAATTTAGGGTTTGTGAATAGAAATTTTCAAATAATCTTCCATTTACAGTTTTTCCTTCTCCCAAATGAACAAATATGACCCTCCTCACAATTATTCATCACTTGTATATTGATTTACGTCATTTTAATCTCTTTTTTAATTTGATTTATGATTATAGATCTAGAGTTATGTTGTTTGGAGAGAGAGAGAAACCAATATAGTTAATTTATTTAATAATTTTTTCTGCTTAATAAGTAGTTTTAATTAAAGCATTGAGGATTTTTAATTAATGTTGTTATGAGCGATAATAAATCAATATATTTTCAATTTGTAAATTACTAAAATTAACAATAATGATTTTATTAATATTTTTTCAAATAATATATGTTTTAGATGGAGCACAGGTCCTGGATGTACTCGTCCAACGACGGAGATGTGGTGGCATATTTTAACAGAGTAACTGAATTTACTGAAGCTGCCGCACAATATGCTTCCCGTCAGAGTGAAGAGGCAATATATTGTCCTTGTAAAGTTTGTAAAAACGAAGCGATGTATCCGTGTTCTGATCGTGAAACCATACGATTTCACTTGTTGAAAAATGGTTTCGTGAAGAACTATTATATATGGATGAAACACGGTGAGATGGGCCAAAATCCTCCTGAAGATTCTGATGTGCCGCAAGATGCTCATCAACATAGAAGAGGTTGTGATCATACATCCGACATAACACATGATGATGTTGATCAACATGATGATGATGACGCCTTTGATGTGGAGGAACTGATGCGAAATGTTGCGCCTGAGGTGTTGTTGCAGAGAACTACAACCAAAGGATATGATAACTTTGAAGCACTTGACAAAGCATCAAAAAACCTTCTTTACGAGGAACGCCACGGATGCGATAAGCAGTATACTGTGTTGTACACAATTCTTGAGCTTATGAAACTGAAGGCCAGCAATGGATGGTCTGACACCAGTTTTTTAGATCTTTTACAACTCCTAAAAAAGGTTTTGCCAAAACCCAATGGTTTACCATCTGATACGTACCAAGCAAAGAAGATGATTTGTCCGTTGACTTTGGGCGTTCAGAAGATTCATGCATGCCCGAACCACTGTATCCTATATCGAAAAGAGTATGGATTGTTAGAGAGATGTCCGCAGTGCAACGCGAGTCGATACAAACGTCCAAATGACTGTGTGGAGGACTACAATGACCACCAGAAGAAGAATAATAAGAGGTTGCAGAAGAGGAATAAAAATGTTATTGAAGACCATCCTGGAAAAAAGATGGAGAGGAAAGTTCCAGCCTTAGTAATGTGGTACCTACCGGTGATTGATCGCTTGAAACGTATGTTCTCTAATCCTAGAGATGCTGAACTATTAATCTGGCATTTCGCTGGGCGAAAGAAGGACGGAAAACTTCGGCACCCTGCGGATGCTAGGCAGTGGAAATCATTTGACTTGGCCCATCCAGATTTCTCGGACGATCCTAGAAATATCAGGATGGGACTTAGCACGGATGGAATGAATCCCTTCGGTGAGATGAGGAACCCACATAGTACGTGGCCAGTCTTTCTATGCTTGTTCAACATTCCATCATGGTTGTGCCATAAAAGAAAATACCTTATGCTCACTACTCTAATTTCTGGTCCAAAACAACCTGGCAATTACATTGATATCTTTCTAGAACCTTTGATGGAGGATATGAAACGTCTATAGGAACATGGTGTCTGTGTGTGGGATGAGCACAAGAAAGAGCACTTCAATCTAAGAGCCATAATCTTTTGCACCATAGCTGACAACCCAGGACGCATGTCCCTAACAAGACAGGTTAAAGGAAAGACAGCATGTGTAGTGTGTGTGGACCAGACAGAATCTATGCATCTTCCATCATTCGTTAAGACGATATATATGCGACACCGCAGATTTTTACCAAAAAACCACAAATATCGAAGAAATAGGAACCATTTCGACGGTACAATCGAGCTTGGACAGCCTCCACGAAATCGAGATGGCAAATTTCTATTCGAAATGGTAAAGAATATCAAAGTTGTTTTCGGAAAGAAGAGGAAGAAATCTGAAAAAATTTCAAAGGACGCTCCATTTAAAAAGCAGTCGATCTTCTTTAGATATTTGCCCTATTGGAAGGAGTTGGAGATTGGTCATGCTATCGATACAATGGACGTTGAGAAGAATGTCTTCGAAAGCACTATCGGTATTTTGTTAGACATACCGGGCAAATCAAAAGATGGACTCAAAGTACGAAGGGACCTTCAAACTCTCGGAATTAGACCCGAGCTTCACCCACAGGAAAGGGCCAATGGAAAATTTTTCCTTCCGGCTGCTAGCTATAACCTCACAATTGACAAGAAAAGATCAATCTGCAGGTGTCTACATGGAATTAGAGTTCCAACAGGATTCTCAACGAATATAAAGAATATTGTCTCCGTAGCAGATTTGAGGATGAGCGGCTACAACACTCATGATTGTCATGTTATGCTTGGGCTATTCCTCGCCATCGCAGTAAGAGGAGTCAAACATTCATTTCAGAAGATGGTGATAACACGCATGTGTCACTTCTTCAATGTCATATCAAAGAAGGTGATCGACACTGAAGAGTTAAATGAATTGCGTAAACAAATGAGGGAGACTATGTGTCAGCTTGAGATGTGCTTTCCTCCTTCATATTTTGATATTATGGAGCACTATATGATACATATAGCAGACCAAATCTTTGTTCTCGGTCCAACGTACCTGCACAATATGTATGCGTACGAGCGTCTAATGGTTATCTTCAAGGGTTACGTACGAAATCGTGCTTATCCAGAGGGTTCCATGATAGAGGGCTACACGACTGAGGAAGTCATTGAGTGCTATGCAGATTACATAAGAGATGGAAGACCAATAGGAGTTCCCGTGTCGCGGCACCATGGAAGACTCACCGGTAAAGGAACTAAAGGCAGGAAAATCATACGAGACAATAGTTATCAAAGAATAAGAGAATCACATTACAGTGTAATGCACCTTCAAACTCTCGGAATTAGACCCGAGCTTCACCCACAGGAAAGGGCCAATGGAAAATTTTTCCTTCCGGCTGCTAGCTATAACCTCACAATTGACAAGAAAAGATCAATCTGCAGGTGTCTACATGGAATTAGAGTTCCAACAGGATTCTCAACGAATATAAAGAATATTGTCTCCGTAGCAGATTTGAGGATGAGCAGCTACAACACTCATGATTGTCATGTTATGCTTGGGCTATTCCTCGCCATCGCAGTAAGAGGAGTCAAACATTCATTTCTGAAGATGGTGATAACACACATGTGTCACTTCTTCAATGTCATATCAAAGAAGGTGATCGACACTGAAGAGTTAAATGAATTGCGTAAACAAATGAGGGAGACTATGTGTCAGCTTGAGATGTGCTTTCCTCCTTCATATTTTGATATTATGGAGCACTATATGATACATATAGCAGACCAAATCTTTGTTCTCGGTCCAACGTACCTGCACAATATGTATGCGTACGAGCGTCTAATGGTTATCTTCAAGGGTTACGTACGAAATCGTGCTTATCCAGAGGGTTCCATGATAGAGGGCTACACGACTGAGGAAGTCATTGAGTGCTATGCAGATTACATAAGAGATGGAAGACCAATAGGAGTTCCCGTGTCGCGGCACCATGGAAGACTCACCGGTAAAGGAACTAAAGGCAGGAAAATCATACGAGACAATAGTTATCAAAGAATAAGAGAATCACATTACAGTGTAATGCATCAGTTGGCGATTATGAGACCATATGTTGAACAACACCTGCAAGAGCTTCGTGAAAAGAATGAAGATCACGATGAACAATGGATTATGAAAGAACACAAAATTTATTTCACATCATGGCTGAGGGATCTAAACCTTTCGATCGGAGAAACCGACGAAGAGATGATGATAAATAAATTGTCTTACGGTCCATTGAGCATGGTTAAAACATGGCAAGCGTATGACATCAATGGTTTCACATTCTATACCAAATCAAAGGATCAAAGGAGTCAGCGCCAAAATAGTGGTGTCAGAGGAGAAGCAGAAGATAGCACTGGACAAAAGAATGCTTACTATGGATACATCGAAGAAATATGGGAACTTAACTACGGGAACTCTATAGAAATCCCTGTATTTAAGTGTCAGTGGGTGAGACATCCAGAAGGTGTGGAGGTGGATGATTACGAGTTTACGATAGTTGACCTTAATAAGGTGGCTTATAAAGATGACCCTTGGATACTCGCTCAATCTGTGGCACAAGTATTTTACATACTTGATCCTAAAGATGAGAAAAAATACATCGTTGCTCCAGGAAAACAAAGAATTGTTGGAGTTGATGGAGTCGAAGACGAAGAAGAATACAATCAGTTTGATGAGGTGCCGTTTTTCGTTGACATATCAAGGATCAATGTGGTTGAAGCAAAACTGTCATTTGGCAGTGTGATTCCTTATCTACGCACCAATGGCGATGGAAAATTAGTTCAAGGCTAGATCATTTATGTTTAGTTGTAAAATCAATTATGTCATTTATTATTAAAACATTTTCAAGATCAAATGAGGATTGAGTGTTGTGGAAACCTACATTTTTTATGATGGTTTTAAATTTACTGGATAATAACTAATTATAGAGTCAAAACATGAATATGGTTTTCTATAAATTTTGGTGAATTATTTCATGTCTTGTAGTTCAAATTGAACTTTTTTTTGACTTTGATCATAAAAACACACTTAATGAAATAAAAACAGTAAACTAAGGGAGAAAAAGTAAAGTGAGGCAGAATAATACCAATTTTTTAAATTTGATAAGTTATGATGTATTTTTATTGTTAAAAAAATCAAGTTCAAACTAGAATTTAATTATGAATAAAAAAGTCATGAAAATTAGAATAGAAATGTAAAAAATATGTTTGGATGCTAGCAGCAAGGTTCGAACCTCAAACCGCCTGCAGGCAGCAAGGTTCGAACCTCGAACCGCATGGCACCAAAGCAACCCCCGCACCACTGCGCTACTAAGTGTCTCTCGACATGATTGGCAACGTATGCTAGATAACCCCACCAGAGGCAGTAGTGGCGGTCGCATGATGTCACCAGACCGCCACTGCTATCTGACATAGTAGTGGCGGGCTGGATGACGTCATCATGCCCGCCACTACTAAGACACCTATATATACTTTCCACTCCCGCCGTCCGAAAACCTAGTTTCATTTTCTAAACCCTAAACTCGCCCCCCTCCTCCCGTCGCCGCTGTCGACGTCCCGGAGCACGTCGCCGCTGCCCTCCGCCCGTCGCCGCCTTCCTCGGAGCCCGTCGGCGCCGCCCGTCGTCGCCACCATCCAGTCGATCAGTAAATGATTATTAACCTATATCTTTGGTCTTATTTTATTCGAGCTTAGGGTTAAAATGATGGAGGATTGTTATATTAATTTATGCGTGGTAATATAATTTAGTATAATATTACTAGTAGAATGCACTATAACAATAATGTTTTTTAATCTACTGTAAAAAATTTCTGAGAAAAAAATTTCCACTATAACAATAATGTTTTTTAATGTACTATAAAAAATTTATGAGAAAAAAATTTCCACTATAACAATAATGTTTTTTAATGTACTATAATATTACTAGCTTAGGGTTTTTTAATGTTATATCAATGTGACAAAAAAAATGCAGATGGCTCCTCCTAAGATTGAACCAACAAACAGTCGATCCTCAGACTCTACATCAAGTGGCGTGTGTGAGGTTTGCAAATGCGGTAAACATAAGGTACATGATGGTATAGTTTGCAGTTGTTTGGCGAAGAAAGTGATTCTCATAATGGACTCCGACTCGGAGGACGACTCGCGATCGCCGCAACCAGATAGGGTAAGTGTTGGCAGACGGAAGAATGATGAGACAACCGGTGGTAGAGGGAAACATGCCGAGGCTAGCGGTGGAAAAGGGAAGCATGTAGAGCAATGCGGCAGCAAGAGGAGGAAGGAGGCAAGATCCTCTTTTTATGCAAATTTTATATTTTTATCATCCAATTCAATCATTGATAATAAGTTGTTCTCACTATCGCCGCCGCGTGTATTTTCTTGTTCAGGAACATGGAGAGCAGTTCAGACTGCCTGATGATGCCGATTTGGTTGAGGATTGGCAAGTTGAGGCTTTTAATCTGTTTAACCAGAAATAGGTTGGGTTTGTGCCGATTTGGGTTTGACCAGTAGTGCGTTTCGATGTGTAAGCTGGTTTCCCCAGCCTAGACTTGTGTTTGTTTACTTGCTTTCAAATAAACATGATATGTCAAGCGAGCCCCCGCACCACCGCGCTACAAAGTCTCGATCATATAGTAACAACATGTAATAAAAACACACTTAATGAAAATAAAAACAGTAAACTAAGGGAGAAAAATATCAGTTTTTGCAATTAGAATATTGGTGTTGTATTTTTATTGTACAAAAAGTTTCAATTTAAAAAGAAGTATAAACTATAGATAAGTTATGATGTATTTTTATTGTACATGTTTATTAATGAAATAATAAAAAGTAAAGTGAGGCAGAAAAAATACCAAATTTTTAAATTTGATAAGTTATGATGTATTTTTATTGTTAAAAAATCAAGTTCAAACTAGAATTTAATTATGAATAAAAAAGTCATGAAAATTAGAATAGAAATGTAAAAAATATGTTTGGATGCTAGCAGCAAGGTTCGAACCTCAAACCGCCTGCAGGCAGCAAGGTTCGAACCTCGAACCGCATGGCACCAAAGCAACCCCCGCACCACTGCGCTACTAAGTCTTTCTCGACTTGAGTGGCAACGTATGCTAGATAACCCCACCAACGGCGGATTAGTAGTGGCGGGCATGATGACGTCACCAGCCCGCCACCGTTATCCTTTTAGTAGTGGCGGGCATACTGACGTCAGCATATGCCCGCCACTACTATACTTTTTTCCACCTGCCCAGACTAAACCCTAGTAGTGGTGGTCGGTGACGTCAGTGGCCCGCCACTACTATGTCTTTGCCCGCCACTACTACGATAAATATCAGTGGCGGGCATGCTGACATCAGCGTGTGCCCGCCACTACTATACTAGTAATATATAGTTTTTGGCTCCCGCCCAGACTAAACCCTAGTTCATTTGCAAATCAAACTCCCACCGTCCCCCTCGGAGACTGCCGCCGCCACCGGAGACCGCCGCCAACCTCGGAGACCGCAGCTGCCCTCGGAGACCGCTGCCAACCTCGGAGACCGCCGTCACCAGAGTCGGCCCGTCGGCACCATCGGAGCCTGCCACCGCCCCCAGAGCCCTTCACCGTGCGTCGTCCCCGTCGCCGCCCCGGAGACCACCGTCACCACCGGAGACCGCTGTCGCCACCGTTTCCCGGCGCCGTCACCGGAGCCTGCCCATCGCCACCATCGGAGCCTGCCATCGCCCCCAGAGCCCTTCACCGTGCGCCGTCCCTGTCGCCGCCCCGGAGACCACCACCACGCACCACCGGAGACCGTTGTCGCCACCGTTTCCCGGCGCCATCACCGGAGCCTGCCACCGCCCCCCAAAGCCCCGGAGACCACCGCCACCGTTTCCCGTCAACGTCACCGGAGCCGGCCCGTAGCCACCATTGGAGCCCGCCACCACCCCCCAGAGCCCTTTACCGTGCGCCATCCCGTCGCCGCCCCGGAGACCGCCGCCGCCACCGGAGCCTGGCCTGTTGCCCTCAGGTAATTAGATAATCAATTTCATTCATGCTCTTCACTTGTTTGATAAAATGTCAATGCCTTATGTAATATATGTAAGATGATGTGCTTTTACATGATGTGCTTGAATTGAATTGTGAGTTTTAAAATGAGCTTTTACATGATGTGCTTGATGAAATATATGTAAGATATTTGTGCATGACAAGCATTTGATAAAATGCTTGTGAACTATTGATGTATGAAATAAATTGATGTATGAACTATTGATGTATGCTGACGTCAGCATATGCCCGCCACTACTTGATGTAATCCCCAAAGGGATTTAATCCTACCCAAAAGAACACATAATTAAAAGGGAGGGATTTAATCCCAAGGGAATTTAATCTAGGAGAGGGATTGAGTGACATGAGAGGGATTCACTCACGCCCGCCACTGCTAATCCACCTATATAAAAGTTTTTGCTCCCGCCGTCCAAAAACCTAGTTTCATTTCTAACTCCCGTGCGCCGAACTCTGCCCATTGCCACCGCTCCCGGAGCCCACGCCGCCCTCGGAGCCCGTCGTCGTCGTCCCCGAAGGCCGTCGCCGCCAAACTCCGCACGTCGCTCCCAAAGCCCACGCCACCCTCGGCTACCCTTGAAATCATTGCAAGGTGTTTAGATAATTAAGTTTGTTTAAATTCTGATTTCTTGATTAGACATAAAGATTAAATAGCAAGTTTGTGATGTACTCTTTAATTTGACTCATTGGAGCTAAATCTGTGATTAAGTTTGGAGGAGCGTTGGGTGTTTTGAAAGGGCCATCTAATTCGAAAGAATTTTGTCGAGGCGCCTATTCACCCCCCTCTAGTTCTTGAGTGAAGTTTTCTATATCTAAGTTATGCCATGAGAAATATTGCATACCACATTACCACTTTTTTAGAACAACTTTTAGAGGCCTATGATGCAAATAGTAATTGAGTTATCTCATGTATGTCATCAAGCCGTGCGACACATCCATTCCTGTCAACAACTTCTTCTTTCTCGTGTTGCTGACAGGGAATGGATGTGCTCACGGTTCCATGTCAGCCATGAACATATTTGAAAAACAACACAAAATATGTTGAGGCCTCAACAACACAAGAGAGAGAGAGAACAACACAATCTCCTAACTTGAGGATTAATATAGTAGCTTCAGAAGTAATAGCTCACTACTGTAGCCAAGAAGAGTGTTCATACATTTTCCACCTTTGACATTGTGATCAGTTTACTAATGCTATTACTTCTGAGGCTACAGTAGTAAACTGATCACAGTGTCAAAGGTGGGAAATGTATGAAAACTCTTCTTGGCTACAGTAGTCAGCTATTACTTCCGAAGCCACTATATTAATTCTCAAGCTAGGAGATTGTGTTGTTCTCTCTCTTTAGTTTTGTTGATACCTCAGCATATTTTGTGTTGTTTTTCCCTCTAATGTTCCATGGCAACAAAATATGCTGAGGCCTCAATGACATTGTGATCAGTTTACTACTGCTATTATTTCTAAGGCTACTATATACTAATCCTCAAGTTCATGCATCCGATTGAAGACCAATATTAGATTCTGCAATTCCTTTTAGAGGTCTATGATGCAAATTGTTATTGAGTTATCTTATGTATGTCATCAAGCCGTGTGAAACGTCCATTCCTATCAACAACTTCTTTCTCGTGTTGCTGACAGGGAATGGGCGTGCTCACGGTTCCATGGCAGCCATGAACATTTTGAAAAGCTACACAAAATATGCTGAGGCCTAAACAACACTGTGACCAGTTTACTACCGCTATTATTTCTAAGGCTACTATATACTAATCCTCAAGTTCATGCATCTGGCTGAAGGCCAACATTAGATTCTGCAATTCCTTTTAGAGGCCTATGATGCAAATTGTTATTTAGTTATCTCATGTATGTCATCAAGCCATGGGACACATCCATTCCTGTCAACAATTTCTTCTTTCTCGTGTTGCTGACAGGGAATGGATGTGCTCATGGTTCCATGGCAGCCATGAACATTTTGAAAAGCTACACAAAATATGCTGAGGCCTCAACAACATTGTGTTCAGTTTACTACTGCTATTATTTCTAAGGCTACTATATACTAATCCTCAAGTTCATGCATCCGGTTGAAGACCAATATTAGATTCTGCAATTCCTTTTAGAGGCCTATGATGCAAATTGTTATTGAGTTATCTCATGTATGTCATCAAGCCGTGTGAAACGTCCATTCCTATCAACAACTTCTTTCTCGTGTTGCTGACAGGGAATGGGCGTGCTCACGGTTCCATGGCAGCCATGAACATTTTGAAAAGCTACACAAAATATGCTGAGGCCTAAACAACACTGTGACCAGTTTACTACCGCTATTATTTCTAAGGCTACTATATACTAATCCTCAAGTTCATGCATCTGGCTGAAGGCCAACATTAGATTCTGCAATTCCTTTTAGGGGCCTATGATGCAAATTGTTATTGAGTTATCTCATGTATGTCATCAAGCCATGAGACACATCCATTCCTGTCAACAATTTCTTCTTTCTCGTGTTGCTGACAGGGAATGGATGTGCTCATGGTTCCATGGCAGCCATGAACATTTTGAAAAGCTACACAAAATATGCTAAGGCCTAAACAACACTGTGATCAGTTTACTACTGCTATTATTTTTAAGGCTACTATATACTAATCGTCATGTTCATCCGGCTGAAGGCCAACATTAGATTCCACAATTCCTTTTAGGGGCCTATGATGCAAATTGTTATTGAGTTATCTCATGTATGTCATCAAACCATGTGACACATCCATTCCTGTCAACAGCTTCTTCTTTCTCGTGTTGTTGATAGGGAATGGATGTGAACATGGTTCCATGGCAGACATGAACATTTTGAAAAACAACACAAAAAATGCTGAGGCCTCAACAACACTAGAGAGAGAAAACAACACAACATCCTAACTTTAGGATTAATATGACATCAGACCTTTTTTGCATAACCAAAATTCTGATACATTAGCCTCTTAATATGAATAGTTTATCTATGGCGGAAGAAGGACGTTCCATCGAGGAGCTCATCTACGAGTCTCCCGCAAAAACAAATAAAGAGGGTTCATCTGAAGGATCCTCCGATAGCGAATCTTCGTACCACTCTCCGGAGAATGAACATCCAATGGAGCCTAGGAAGAAGAGAACGAGAGAAGACGCCGATGAGGATTACATTCCTGAAGCTCAAGCGGAGGTAATTATTACGTTAGTAACAAGTCAGAGCAGCTTCTAACCGAGGATTACATTCCTGAAGCTCACATTGTCTATCATCGTAGGATCGTCCAAAGCGAGGAAGCAAGCGTCGATTATTCCAAGTCGAGAAAAGAACAACTATTGTCCCAGCTATTGAGTCAGCTGAGCGAACAGATGTTGAGCCCGCTGCCACAACATCGTCTGCAAATGCGAAGAGGAGAGGGAAACGGGAGAAGAACAAGCTGCATACAGCTATCTATGAGGTTGAAGAAGTGCATGTTGATGGGGCTCCAAAGAAGCCAAAAGAAATCACAGCGAAGTGGCGTAACGACTGTGGATGTCTCGCCAGGGAGCGATGTAAGATAGTTTGGAAAAATTGGAAGACTGTCCCTGAAGCTACAAAGAACGAATTGTGGCAGCATATAAAAGCGCATTATAAATTCCCGGAAGACCGCTTAGAAGACGCTAAAGCTGCCACATTGAAGACTATCGGGAAGGCTCTCCGTACATTTAGGACTAAACTGAACACACAATACCTTCAGAAAGATGAGTCGCCACTCAACGACTACGGCTTTATAACGCCAAATGAATGGAATGAATTCAAAATGCAGCATTGCTCCGAAGAAGCCAAACAAGAGAGCATAATGTTCAAAGAACTTAATAAGAAGAATAAGTTCCCCCATAAACTTGGGCCAGGTGGATATAAGGCTAAGGAGGATGAGTGGAGTAGAAAGGAGGAGGAGGACCGTGCGGCTGGGTTACCTGAACAGTTTTCAGGTGCTGATCAGCGCACTAAGAGATGGCTCCTAGGTCGAGCTAAAAAAACACCCGAGGGCCAATATATGCTCTCCGACTCACGGACTAGTGAAGTATTCCAGAAAGCACAGGAAATCGCTGAGTTGGAGAAGACTGGAAAGTTCAAGCCCGAGGGATGTAATGACCAGCTTACATCTGCTCTCGGAAACGAGGAACATCGAGGGTGCACCCGAGGTGTCTCTTCTATAGCACCTTGGAAAAATACTTTCAAGAAACAGGAGGGTGCCACATACAAGAAGCGTCAAGCACGCACAAACGACGCCGCAGAGCGCCGTGCAGAGTGGGAGCGACACTTTTTTGAATTTATTAACGAGAACCCAAACATAATGCAGGCTGCAGCTGGACAAATAATTGTGCCAGAGGTACGACTCGACGTACCAAGCAGTGTTGGCTCAGTACAAGACAAATTTCCTGTAAATTATATTAAAGAGGACACACCCTGCAGCCTGCATGTACCGATAGGGTGCAAAGGGCATTCCCAAGAGGCTGCACGAGGCATTGCTATGCCTGGGGATTTATTTCACAATCGGCCTATTCCTGCTGACTATACCAAGGTTCAGGTCAATGAGATCACCAACGACATATTTATTAATGACCCCTTGGATCTTCCAATGCCTGATGAGGGGATTGAGACAATCGGAGATGCTCTAAATAACTTTGTCCTATGGGCGAGCCAAGATATCAAATTACTGCAGACAAGTTCTCAGAGTAAATCACCTATTGTCTCATCACAATCCCCCACATATCTTTCATCTCAGGATGTGCAAAATATAGGATCATTATCACCTGTTGATGAGCGTGAAATAGAGGAAAAGGCAGAGGAAGAGCCAGTGCCCAATAAAGTGGCAGAAGTGATAGAATCGAAAGTGACTTCTGATCCTCAAGTGACAAAGCCAGTGCCAGTGCTTGAGCCTACTGATGAGCCCAACAAAAATGTGCCAGAGCCAGATCAAATGCCAGTGCTAGTTCCGACTGAGCCTCAAGTGCCAGTTCCGGCTGATCCTCAAGTGCCGGTGGCCAAGCCCATAACAAAAGTGCCAGTGCTAGTTGCCGCCGAGCCTGAAAAACAAGATGCATGCCCAAAGCCAGCAATCCATAAGATAACTGTTCAAGCTGGGCAGTGTTCTGCGCTGAAATCTGAGATGCATAAATTTTTTAATACTTTGGGGCAAACACGTTCTATGCCCGAAGCGGCTCCCATAAAGGCTCCAGTACAAAAGCATGCGGGCTCACTTTCTATTGATAAGAGGACCTACGGAGACGAGGATTATATCGAATACGAACCAGGCAAACCATTATTACCCCAAGGAGTACTTAATTGTATGCCTTGGACGATGAAAACATTTCATGACTGGTACCTCGAAGCGTCTTCGTTAGGAGTAACACAAATAGAACTGAAGGTTCCACAAGAAATATTCAACTGCCCAGAGTTTAAGCTTGCACTATTTTTCGACGACTTCCATCGGATGTTTCGTCTGAAGCGAACCGACATCACAAGCATGATGCTCTGGTGCATATAAGTACTTTATACTTTGTCAATACAAAGCAAAAATAAATAATGTCTTATATTGACTATTGTTTTATAACATATGCAGTTGTAATTCACGCGGTGACGAGTCTAAATTGTATGGGTACTTAAACCCGTCATTAATAAGCCAAAGTGCGCTGAACCCGACACTAAACCAGAATGATAGCAAGTACTGGACTGCGGGTAAGAAAAAATTTCAAAGAAAGATGTTCAATAAAGACGAAGACAAACTTAAGAAGAACAAAAGGAGTTGTGCCGCGTTGTATATTGCGCGGTGCATGTATCAATGGAAGGACAGAGAAATGATAAGTGGGGCATATAACTTTAAGTAAGTATACCCACTATATCCACTTAAACACGTTTTATCGATTATGAAACTAACATAATCATATATTACTTCTTTCGATAGTGATCATTGGATTGCACTTCTGATATACCCAAAGAGCTCAAGGGTTTATGTGCTCGACTCGCTCGACAAACCCAAAAAAGAATATCAAGATATATTAAATGTTATTCAGAGTGCATATAGATACTACGTGGAAAAGTTAGGTGGCCCACATGATCCACAAAGGCCGAAAGAAATGCTTATCAGAACCAACTATCTGGTAATATTATATTTTTAAATTTGTTAATTCAATTGATAAAGCCAAACTATATATCGTTCTAACTTTGTCTATTTTGAAGTGTCACAAACAATCTCTTGGTTCCGTGCATTGTGGCTACTATACTTGTGATTTCATGAGCAATAACTTAGGAAAGTTTGGGCAGACAGTATCTGAGGATACTAAAGAAGTAAGTTGATTTCTTGTGTGTTAATCTAATATAACTTGCAGCGTATGTACTTATATTTTACGTATGCAGGCGTCAGGTCCATCAACCGTTGCCCAGAAGAGCCAACTCTCTGAATCACAAATGTACGAAATCGTATCAAGGATGTGCCGCTTCACGATGCATGAGATTCTTCATGAGCTTGGAGTATTTTTCGATCCTGAGAGTGAAGTGGCCAAGCATCCAACTCTGTATGATTGGGCCGGAAGATTGAAAAGGCGAACCAATTAAGATATGAGTTAGCCTTCCAAGAAAACATAAACCGCATGAGCATGTATTTGTGAAACAATGAATTGTGTTGATGGATGGTTATTGTGAAACATAAACCGGAAGAATGTAAACTTTGTAAATTTTTGAAAATTGATGAGATTGATGGTTGTTGTGTTGATGTGTTTTTGTTGTGGATGTGTATGTGGATATGTGGATGTTTTGCTGCTGTGTATGTGGATATGTGGATGTTTTGCTGCTGTGTATGTGGATGGCTGTGTGAAGCATATAATTTCTGTGTTTTGGTTTGTGGGATCACAGCATTCTGTGTTATGGCTTATACACAGCAGTGGCAGGCAGATGAGGTAGCTTGCCCGTTACTGCTGTTGACACAGTGGTGGCGGGCGTGCTGACATCATCTGCCCGCCACTGCTATTGATAACGGCAGTGGCGGGCAGATGAGGTCAGCGCGCCCGCCACTGCTGTTGAGATAGTGGTGGCGGGCGCGCTGACATCATCTGCCCGCCACTGATATTGATAATAGCAGTGGCGGGCCGATGAGGTCAGCGCGCCCGCCACTGCTGTTGACACAGCGGTGGCGGGCGCTCTGACCGCCACTGCTAACCAGCGATAGCAGTGGCGTTAGAGCAGTGACGGACTGGATGCCCGCCACTATAGGTCGATTTTGCCCGCCGCTACAGTGTCGCTTTATAGTAGTGAATGGCCACTCCACGTGTGTGTGCCTAATGGCCGAACCAGGCCACGTAACCTAGTTCGGCCGTTGGTTTTATGTCCAATTTATACAACATCAAGCCATACTATGGATGCTATGACTCTCTATTATATCCACTCTTCTTTTCAAGAGGGGAGCTTGGTTGGCACGGACAGATCCAGAAGAGAAGATGTAATTCAAAAACATGATGATAATTACGGTATTGAGGATCTAGGTTAGTTTTATGTTAAATTTGCTTGGCATTTTTGTCTTTGCACTTGTTTACGAACTAAAATATTATAATTATATTTTAATCCACAGCAATGTACGGGCATAAACTAGTCTAACATAACAACCTAGTTGTACCACCTCATTCTAAACAATCCCATCCCATACCATTCCTCCATCTTCTCATTCATCTTCATTCAACCATCCTCCATACCTAATTGCACATTCCAATCCATATGTACAATGTATCAATCAACCGGCCTTCTTTTAGTCAATTAAGCCCCAGCTAGGCTCATGATTTTATTCAATCATACACATATTATTTCATGCACGCTGTTCAAGCGGTTTTACATGCATTATTCATCCGTCCAAGCTGATGCTGATAATTCCTGCAAATTCCTGCAGCTTAAGAAAAGCTTGCATTTCCTCCAATGCCAATAACAGAATGAGTTGGGACCTAGATGCAATAATAGAAGTACTTAGCAATTAGTGAGCTCGAATAAAATGAACTGAACAGCAATAACCTATAGAAAATTATTAGCCTAGCTAAATGAATTAAGGACACACATGATTTGTCTAATATTTTGGAATTAATGTTTTTGTTAAATTCTTGTACTAAAAGACATGTTTTTACTTGCAAGATAGTAATTTCGTAGGAAAAATCTCAGCAAGTTGGCATCCAATTTCCCATGAAGTGAACCTAGAGCAAGTTGGTCTAAAAGTCTAGAGATTCTTAGTAACTAGCTAGTCTGAGTAGCTGGATAGTTTAAGTATCTAGCTGATGAAAATCTGGAGAAGCTGACGTTTTTCAGCTTCTAGATTCTAGTTCATTTCTAAATTCTACAGATTTCATTTCTAAATTCTACAGCTACTAATTCTCAAAATCTGAGCCAGAATCTGAACAATTTGTTTCAGCTTAAAATTCTAAAAGTAGTTAGAGCTGCCAAAAGCTCTCCCAAATAGGCCCTAACTAAGAAACATCCGAAAAACCCAAAATCATAGCATGTTTGGAAGAAATGGAAATTTCAAATCAAGGAGAATTTTAAGGTACAACTAAATGATTATGAATTGTTTATTGTTTTTATCTTTTGATCATATTTTGTTTCGTTTGTTCGCGCATATATGCAAAATTACATGATAATAAACCATGCATGCAGAGTAGAACATAAATTACTGTAATTAACATGGACACACATGCATGGAGAAGATAATAGAGAAGAGTATGAGCTAATCCCCTTACCTTTTGTCGGTGCACTTAAATATAATTACTATTTACCAAAATCAATTGACCCCTTAAAAATAAATCAAAACGTCTCAAAATTAAGTCACTGCAAGGAATATTTTCAAGCATTTTTATACACAACCACTGTCCACAAAATTCGTCTCACGATGAACTGATGAAAATTAAGGCAGCCCAAATACATCATCATCATCATGCAATGGTTAGGATTTTTCACCTGTGATGGTGATCCATTAGAATTGTCACTGAGGAAGGAGCCACCGTTGAAGGAGCAGCCAGTCACAGGGACACCCATATTGTTGCCCATGTTGCGATTCTACCAACAAAATTAAGAACATAATTAAAACTTGCTCCATTAATCTCGTAGATTACTTCCCATATGTCAAATACTCAAATGCAGCCATCTTTTGTACTTCCATAAGTATGTGTGTGTGTATATATCCCCACATTAACATACCACTTAAGTGAAATTAGAGTGTCTATATATATATATATATACATATACGTATATATGTATATATACATATACGTGTATATGTATATACACATATGTATGTATATATATACATATGTCTATCTAAATACATATACATATGTATTTATAAATACATATGTATATATATACATGCATATACATATACGGAAGCGCTATTCTACACCGATCATTTTCAGTAGTAAATTTTTTCAGTAGAATAACAGTTGAGTACTACTTTTTTCTCAGTAGTATATTTTTTAGTAGAATAGCTATTATATTCTACCCTCGTGGTGTAATAGAATTTATATATATATATATGTATGTATACGAAGGTCATGATAAATAGTAATCAAGTACCCAACATTTCTAATTACAAAGCGTTTGACCTTTTCAAGTCGATTTTTTTTAACTCTTACTAAGTTTTAAAAATATAGTAGCATTTAAAAAATCAAATAAATACACTATTGAGATATATTTTATGTTGGATTTACTACAACTAATTTGATGCTACGGTTGCTAACATGTTTTTTTCTATAAAATCGATCGAATTTAAATAAATTTGGCTTATAAAAAACCAAATAACTTATAATTCGAAATGGTGGAAGTAACACACACCTTACAAGTGGTTGGTTATTACAAGACCAGTTTTTTTAGAGCGAATTGTTGGATTGCCACGAAGTTTGTTGTCATGTTCTCGAATGCCACAAAGTTGACGTTGTGTGTAATTTTGTCACAAAGTTTATTGATTTATTTGTTGTTTTGCCATTTTCTTATTTATACTTATTTTTTCTTTTTTTCTATTTTACAAAACCGAATCATTTCGTAAAAAAGTATGTCGCTATCGCGTGTAAATATCGTTACCAAGCTACTGCACCGTTATGCTGCCATGAGCCAAGCCGTGCCGCTGCCGCACCATGGCAGTGGCAACGATTTAATTTTGTAAAATATAAAATAAAAAGAAAAAGGAGTATAAATGAGAAAATGACAAAAAAAACAAATAAATCAGCAAACTTTATGGTAAAATTACAAATGACATCAACTTCGTGGCATTCAAAAACATAGAAACAAACTTCATGCCAAACGAGCAATTCTCCTTTTTTTCTATGTACACACAATTATTCATTAGGTTTGGCCAATTACCTTCATGTCGTTCATGATGTGGCTCTGTTCCTTGCCTTGCACCACAGGGCTGATGACTACCCTGCTTCCGTTGGCCGACATGTTTATGTATCAAATTCTTGATTAGTTTCTCCCTGTGGTGTTAATTTGCTGATCTGAGTTCATGCTGATAACATTTGCCCTGCTTTTATAGTGTGGAAAACGCATCTAAGTACACCTCAGAGGTCTACAGAATTTGTCCTGCAATATATGCATAATGATCAGTAGCAGAGACACAGGAATAAGGCAACTCAGGTTAGGACATCTTCAATGTATATGGTCTAAGAGAAATTTTACAGTCCTTCAAAAGATACCAGGAGTACTACATTTTTCAATGTTAATTTTGGTACCTCCTGACATATGAGGTACCAGGAGGTACCAAAATTAACACTAAAAAATATGGTACCTCCTGGTACCTCCTCAAGGACTGTAAAATTATCCATGGTCTAAATGTGCTATAAGGTGGGACACATAAATCTTAAAGAAATCGCTACAATGTATATAGTTTTGAGTGATCCTTAAGATAGACCCCACATTCTAATTAAAAATAATTTTTTCTTCATGGCTTATGACTCAAACATCCCATGCAGAATTTTTTTATTGGAAAGAGTGAAGATGTATGATTTTTTATTGCTTAGGGCTAGGCATAGCCATATGGGTACTGATAAACTTATAGAAGCTTATGATTTCTTCCACAATGTATATTGTCAATTTTATAAGCTTATGGCTTTTTTTTAAAGTCCACACTGTGGATACCCTTACTTAGACTTCATTAAATTTTCTTGATTTTTAATCAAATTATTATAAATTGTTGTATGGCAACTAATGTGCCTTCTTTTTGTTCAACATAATTCAGCTGAATTTATATATATATATATGAATTAAATCAATAATTAATTAAATTTCTCTTGGACACACCAAGAATGTGATGAAGTTGCGGCGCCGAAAAGAACGTTTCGTTATGGCTTCATGGAATGGAATCTGCGTATGCAATAAGCTAGAGTGGCTCCGATGAGATCGTATTTGAACCCAATTCTCTCGTCAAGATTATATTATGATTCTAGATCAGGGATAAATTTAGTATTTTAGGTAAATAATGTTATTATAAATGTTAGAAAATAAAGTTTAATTACTTGTATTTTTTTCATCACATTTTTAGTTGAATTGGTCGTGCATCAAAGTTAATATGTGCTTAGGTTTAAAGCTAGAGGTCACACAATTAAAGCTGGTTAGTGCACTAAGAGCATCTCCAAGAGATTACTTATATGGCTACTTAAATTTGAATTTAAGTATTTTTGTGAAAAATGAAACTCCAAGAGTTTTTCTAAATGAGTCATTTTCCTAATCCATTCCCTAAATCACCATTCATCTCTCTCAAATATAAGATTAATTTGGTAAGTCCCTATTTTCATTTGCACATATCTTTCTCTTGCATGTACATTATTTTTTCCCATACGTGTTGTTATAGGTTAGATAATACATATATTTGAATGCATCATAGTTTTACTCAAAATTATTATATATTATAGACCATATTTATAGGATTTAAAAAATAGAGATCAAAATTATAGGAGAACTGTTGTAGATTAATTAAATTTTAGGATGAGATAGAGTTTAGAATGATCCTTATATGTAATTTAGGGAATAAAATTTAGTGCATCTCTAACATATTGGATCCACTCATGTTTTAGACCTAACCCACTCATGTTTTAGACCTAACCCAACTTGTACTAGCAAGAATATGAACTGTTTGGCAACTGGAAAAATGTTCCGTATCAAAATTATTGACCGTGCCGTATCAGCATTATTGCCGTATGTTTTACAAAATCAACGGGGTTTTTCGATGAAAGAAAACGCATACATTATGCTGGAATTTTGGGTTAGATTCACACAAATATTTAAAAAACTTTAAATAAATATTAAAAGCGCATGTCATGCAAAAGGACAACGCAAGGTTAGGGGTTGAGGGCCGGGACTACCAAAACACCGGACCCAAGCCAAGATACTACAGGGTCTGGGGTCAACACTACTTGTGCTGAACCTGAGTCAGGGACGTTCATGGCCTCCTTTTGCCATTCAGATTTTTGGTAACTTCGCTCATATTCAATATATAGAAACCGATTTGGTTTAGACCGCAATCGCGAGGCGAGATCGAGTCAACTCCCATATAAGTACCAGATGATATGACCTACATGTAATGAGAGAGCATGTTAGATTAGAACGCCTCCAACCGAGCTAGGGTTTTTCCTCTCCTCTCTACTGTGCCACTATCGTAGTCCACTCTATCCCATCCACCAGCGTACACCGACGAACGGGAGAGCAGGTCTCTAGAATCTGTCATCCTTGTGATCCTACATCAAGAGAGAGCGAATAAGGTTTTTAGGAAGCGCTCTGTTTGACTGCTCACGTCCATCACCACATCACGCCTTCTATCCACATCTACGAGCACCTAAGCAATGTCATGAAAAGTTCGACAAAATTCTAATTTCTGTGGGCTTTGTCATAAACGAGGTTGATAAATGTATTTACTATCGACATGGTAAGAGCAAATGAGTTATATTATGTTTGTATGTCGATGACATACTGATCTTATCTTTGACATAAATATTGATGTGATCAAAGATGTCAAGTATTTTCTATCAAAGAGGTTTTCAAGACAGATCTGGGGAAGCTGATGTGATTCTAAACATCAAATTGATTAAGGACGAGAATGAGATTACACTTCCACAATTTTATTACGTCGCGTCACTATGACGCGTCTTCCATCCACATATATCATAGGCCACCATTGGGTACGGCGATCCGACACCCATAGGAGCAACTTTGATTTGAATTGACCGCAACTTCATATTTGGCTACTATACAGTTTGTGTGCTACTTTTCTGTATGGTTATTGATCATGTTTTGTGAAACCATGATTGCATGTCTAGTAATATGTTAGATCTGTTGATGCTAATTTACGCGGATATCATGATTTATCAATTTCGAAAATTAATATTGCAATTATATAATTATCCAACACAATATTTATATATTCATAAACTGAAATCTTGGTAAGTGAACATCGCGGCACCATAGATAACCATGAGCTTACTTACATTTTAGCCCAGCAAATTAAACAAACCTCGAAAATTCGTGAATGTTCGTTCTTGGAAATAGCTTTGGGTCGTATTTCGTTTTGAGAAATAAAATCAATAGCAGGTAATTTACAAAATAAATAGACAAACAAATAAATAAATTGATAGATAGATAGATAGATAGATGTCGATTTCAGTGAGATCATGGTTGCAATTGCAATGCAGGTCCCTTTCGTTTGCCTTCATGGTTCGTGCTTATCAAACTGAATTTTCTTTTGTGAAGATTCTGTCAGGAAATAAATTTTCTGGCAAAGGAGATGAATTGGTATCCGATAAGCAAGAACTGATGCAGACAACTGCACAAAGCAACAATGATTGATTATGTTTGCCTTCATGCAAACTACTCCCTACTTGGCATAAGAGACTTTAGTTTTTAGATAAAATTAATAAATTAGTAGTAAGAGTAAAATATAAAATTATCTCTTATTAATCTTAACTAATATAAAGCGGCCAAGTTCTTTCTGCGCAAAACCGTTCTCCCGCGTGCATGCACCTCTCCCATGCAAAACGGCCGCTGCGCGCACAGCACACCGCATGCAACAAAAATGTCCGCGCCGCTGCGTGCCGCATGCATGCATGATGCACATGTGCTGGAGTAGAAAGAAATGAGGAAAAGGAAAAAAAAAGGAAGAAAAAGAAAAAAAGGAAAAAGAGGAAAAAGAAAAAGAAGAAAAAGAAAAGAAAATGTGTTTTTATTTTTCGGTATTTTAATTTATGTATTTTACGTGGATGTACGAATTTTGTGTAAAAACCCTTAGATTTCTGAAAAATCATACAGAAACATAAATTTTGCACAAAAGCCCTATTACAAAATAAGATTATGTTGCAAAGCACATGCATCTGACTAGTAAGAAAATAATATTGTGAAGTAATAGGTAATAAATAATTTTTTATTTCCAAACAAAGGATAAATAAAAATATGGAAAAAAGTGTTTTTAGGAAAAAATTGAAGGATCATAAGTAAAGTGTTTTTAGAACAGACGGAAACTACAGTTGTGTATACATTGTCATATTTTGTTTTTCAGTCTCTACTACATACAATGCCCACATTCAATTAATATATATGTTGGTGAATCACGGAGCAGTCGAACCGCTATTCGGGTGACTCAAACTGCCTTCCGAGTGAGAAAGGGGCCAAAAACCCAGCGTGGTGATTGGTCAGGAGCTAGTGCCGAATCGAAGGGGGCCAGCCTTCCGGTTGAGTCAGTGATGAGCATTGTATCACCCATGATAAACGTTGTCCTAGGCTTAACTTGGCAGAAAGTCGATATGATGATGCCATCGGATCTTGGTGAAAGCGGTGTGACCCCCTACCTTGTGCATCAACTATCGGTGAATCATCAAGTAGTTTACCCAATGGGATAGCTGAGGTAGTAATTACATATGTGTAAGGGAAATGCAATACTTTCGAAACCGATGATCGACTCTAGAACACAAGAGCCAAGGTTTATACTGGTTCGGGCTTTTCGAAGGATAATAACCCTATGTCTAGTGTTTTGGTATATAATATGATGATAGAGCTTACAATACAACACAATTAATCTATGGAGGCTTAAGGCATCGAAAGCAAGAAAAATATGAGGTTGCTAGATGATCAGATGAATAGATGCCTATGGAGGTGTCCCACCTCCTTTATATACTCAGGAGGTGAACCCAACAACTTATAACTCTATCCCGAGTTGATATAAGATTGCCTACTAAACTCGGGTACTAATTTCCTAATTATATGGATTCTATTACAAACATATATCCTCACTCTATATCTACAGTCTAGTCACCCAATAAGGACTCAACCTTCCTTATTGGATCCGAACCTCCCCTTCCATGGGCTATACCGGACGGCAATGCTAGACTTGGCCTTCTCTCAATCTAGACTGATAAACCCAATTATGGGGTGTCTGGGGGTCACATCACTGATAACAGTCTTTGAGCTCTTCTTAGGGTGTGTTCGGTTGAGCTGTAGATTCTAAAAAAACTGCTATGAGTTGTGAGCTGTGAGCTATAGAAAAGCTGAGAAGTTGTTTGATTGGAATAGTTGCGGATTTATATTTTGGTAATTTATGATGTTTAGTTACATGATTAATGTATAATTTTACATGTAAATCATTCTAATCACGGAATTTTGTAATGTTTATATTAAAATTATATATTTTTAAATTACACTAAAATGATATATTTTACTAAAATTTCACTTTTTCAAAATTTACATGAACTGGTATGTTTTAATAGCATGGTAGGTAATATTCATTCAAAGTTAAATTGAGAAGTTGTGAAAACTGAGTTATACCAGCTTCCAAATTTGTACTATGAGAATCTACAGATTCTGGAAAAACTGGGTGACCAAAAGAGCTGTTTGGTTCAGATTCCAGCTTCTGTGCAAGGAAGCTGGTTTAAAAATCTGAACTAAACAGACCCTTAGCTTGGTTGAAAATCTTCAATTGAGTGGTCTCGAGTATGGTTGATTTTGAGTCTTTAGGGCTTGACTTCTCGACCATTGAGGTCCTCAAGCGCTTTGGTTCTCTTCAGGAATGTGAGCCCCCGAGGATGGAAGCCCTCGAGTGCATAAGTCTTCAGGCAGACGAAGCCTCGAGCGTTCAACCCCCAAGTGCACAAATCATTAGGCGTGCGAGCCCTCGAGCAGGTGAGCCCCCAAGAGTGAGGGTCCTTGAGCGTGCGAGCCCCTAGGCATGGGATCCACGAGCGCGCATATGAACCCAAACATCACGGACTCCGCTGATCCACCCAAAATGACACTTTTTGTCTACTCTTGTAATTAATTTGTCACAGTTTGAAGGGATAGAGGGGATGTTCCTCCTATGATAGGTCCATGCACAAGCATAGTCAATGGATAGCAAAGCAGAACCATTTGGCCACCTCATCCACAATGGGCATGATGACCGAGGAGACGCTTCAATTACGGTGATTGCACCTTGCACCAGGGTGATGGTTGTAGGATTATTTAAGAAATTTTCTTCACCACTAAGTTGTATGCTTCTAGTTTGAACCCCTGCCCTCTGCAACTATGTCTGCTTTCATTCCCTTCTTCTTCCTCGTTCAACCTACTAACTCCTCGCTAGCCAGGTCATCACTACGGTTGTGTAGTCAACTATTGGAAAACTTGCCATGTCTTTTAGTTGAAACCGATGGTCTCTAGGAATTTGCAATAGTCTCCCCCATCGGTGGAGTGGGAGAAATCGGTGACATTGAGGGGTTAGCTGTGTGAGCTGGTGGAGGCTAGATTTCTCCCATAGCTGGTAGTGTTCAGATAGCCTATGGAGAAGGATGTGGAATTTCCCATGCCATACACCCGTGAGGTTGTTCTTTTCAAATCCTTCCTCGAGAGAAGGCTTAGCTTGCTAGCGCATCCATTCATCTAGGTCCTCCTGCACCACTACATGATTTCCCTTGGCCACCTCACCCCTAACTCTATCCTTCACACCATCATCTTTGTGCACCTTCTAACGTGAGACACGCTAGTGTAGCAGAAGAAGTTATTGAGGAAGCACGTCCTCGCTAAACCTTGCCTTGCTCCGCCATTCGCCGACAATCCAATCAATAAATTCTGACGATGTCTACATGAGGAAGACGATGAGTGCAACTATTCAAGCAACACCTCCATGGAATCCACATGTATATGGATGAGATTTTTCTCACGCCGGCATGCTAGCACTGATCATGAGATCCGAGGAGAAATCGATCTCAACTCTTGAGATGGGAGGAAGAGGAGAGATGTGGTGGGTAGGGTTTTAGCAATGAGAGAGTAGCAACAACTACACGACCTCCCTCCTTCATCTATATAATGTCTAGGCCCTAGGACCAAGACGACATTAAAGCCCAACAGATCCAATCTGTTTCACATGGATCAGAACTTTCTATTTTGGGATTAGAACTTCCGATTTTAACTCTTGGTCTCTAAATTCGAATTAATCTAGAACTTTCGGTTTTCCAATCGGAACTTCCGATTTGAACTCTCGGATTCTAAATTTGATTTAATCTTGAACTTGTGACTTTTCAACCGAAACATCTGATTTGAACTCTCGGTTTCTAAATTTGAATTAATTTAGAACTTTGGATTCTCAAACGGAACTTTTGATTCCTCCAAGAAACCAAGTAACTGAGTAACTGAGTTAAGTCATAACTTCCCGTTCTCAACCGGAACTTCCGATTCACCTAGAATTTTCTTAACTGAGTTGAGTCATAACTTCTAGTTCTCAACCGGAACTTCCGATTCACCTAGAATTTTGTTGGGTACAATTCCCTCTATCTCCCATTTGCACAAGAACCAATTCTTGTAAGTTTCTTAATCCATCCCCTTAAACGTGTGACCCAATAGGTTCATACACAAACGACCACTCCCCGGAAACCTTTTCCGGCTCATTGATAAATAATGGTACCTAGTAGCACATATTGACCCCTAAAGCATACAAAATGAAATTTTCACTGAACCTTGATATACACATGCATCTGTCCCTTTACCACACGACATCAGTCAAACTCAAGGCGATATTCGTGCCACCCTTATTGGTCAGCTCGACATTTCACTCGATCAAGTATCGGATTCAAATCATGAGTAACTCTTTAGTCATAGTGGTATGGCCATGCACTTTTCTAATCTAACTACCTCAAGGGGCATAGAGACGTATCTCCCGTTATTAGGAGAGGTAAATTTCATCTTGACCGCTCACATCTGAGGAGCCATGCTGAATAGCGTGGGCCTCATGGCTCCAAAAGTGATGAGTCATTGTCAAGTAGTTCTTGCTGTTGCAAGTAGTACTACTACACTGTAGCAGCAGGACACTAGTACCAGCTTTTGCTTTTTTCTGCGTAGCCGTTTTGATCGAAGTAGACTAGGCTGAGTACTTTTTCTGACTGTTTTCTGGCAAAGCCATCCTCTCTGTTCGAAGCCCCTCAGCTCCGTGAGGCAGGCTTCGATCTGATATACTCGAAGGCTTCGTTTGAACTTCGAACTTCGTTTTGTGTCATGAGTTGCTAGCATCGAAGTACTTTTTGAACTATCAGCATCTCATACTTCGAACGTCTGTGCGAAGGTACTTCGACTCAAGCTCTTAGAAGTCCATACTTCAACAGGCTTCGAAGTTGGCTTCGAAGCTTGTTTTTCTGTTAGACTTCGCTCAGTGTTTGCTTTCGTCTTCTTCGAAGGTCCTCGATGTATTTGTTCGAAGGTAGAGTGTAGGCTTCGTCTTTGGTTCTTTGTCGCATGTCAGCCTTCGCTTCTCCTTCGAAGGTAGTATTTGTGTGTGACGTGTTCGAAGGTTGTTTGTCTGTGTGCTGTGTTCAAAGCAATCTTTTTGAAGAATAGACTTCGAAGCACTCGGTTCGAAGCTAGCTTCGATACTTCCGTATTTTGCTTCGAAGCATACTTCGCTCCCTGCCACTTCGAACTAGGCTAGACCAAAACACCTTCGGCATTTTCACAACAGCCTTTGGCAGGCTTCGCAACTAACCTCCGAAGCAGGCTTCGACCAGTGAAGCAGGCTTCGACCACCGAAGCAGACCTCGACGGGCGAAGCAGGCTTCGCCAAGTTCCGAACAGGAGACAAATCTGAACAGTAACTTCTCACCTTACTTTATACATACTTAGATCATTTCATTGAGAAGTTTGGCCTGTCATGTCTAGTATACTTTGTTTATCTGCCTAGTTGCACTGCTTTGGCATTTCTCTGTTTATCAACAGTTGCTTCTAGGCTAGATACCTTTAGACTTAGGCGATCTGTCCTTTCTGTGTTGTTTAGTCTTTAGAGGTGCGTTGGGTATTGGGAGTAGGCCATTGATTCGAAAGAATTTTTAGGCGCCCATTCACCCCCCTCTGGTCGCTACTTTCGGTCCTACAAGTGGTATTAGAGCGAGGTTAAGGTTTTTTTTCCATACCTTAACCGGTTCTAAACCCCAGTAGTGACCATGACGTCTCCTGGCAAGGTCCCGTCCTTGGAAGCCTATGGCTATAACTATTGGAAGACTCGCATGCGAGCCTATCTCATGAGCCAGGATTCGGACATTTGGGACATTTGCGTTCACACCACGTTTGTCATATTGCCAGTCGATGAGCAGGGTACTGCTGGTATCATTGCTCAGCATCTGAGCAACAGTAAGGCTGTGAACATTCTTTTCTCAGGTTTAGGTCCCACTGAGTTTGAGCGTGTGAGCCATCTCTCCACTGCGAGAGAGATCTGGGCTACCCTCAAGGCACACCATGAGGGAACAGCACAGGTCAAGGCTCGGCTCTATCAGACCTACCGGCGTGAATATGAGAATTTCACACAGAAGCCGGGTGAATCTGTTGAGGCTTTGTTTGGTCGTTTTCAGTCGATCATAAACAAGCTTCGGGACAACAAGGCTGAGGGTGCTCAGTTAGTCTCAGATCATGAGCAGGCGCTCAAGGTTCTCCATACCTTGGACCCAAAGATTTGGGAGATCAAGGTATCTTCTATCATTGAGAGTACTTCTTATGATACCTTGACCATTTCTGAGTTGTTTAGCAAGCTGAAGGCTACTGAGGTTGATCTCCAGCTGAGATCAAATCTCACTGGTTCTGGATCAAAATCTCTGGCCCTTGCTACACCTTCTGTTGATCCCTCTTCTATGAGCTGTGCTGGGTTCTCTTTGATGTCTATCACTGAGGACCAGCTTGAGTTGTTGGGAGATGATGATTTGTGTCTTTTTAACAACCGGGTGCGTCGTGTCTATGACAAGAGAATATTCAAAAGACACGGCACAAAATCCGGATGCTTTGAGTGTGGTGATCCAGGACACTTCATCGCCGACTGCCCCAAGCGCAATGGTCACAAGAAGGGCACCGGTGGTGGCTTCCACGACTCCGGCAAGCACGAGAGCTCATCCTTCAACAAGGGCAAGCCGAAGACCAGATTCTTCAAGAAGGCCCTGAAGGATTACCGGCGAGAGAACAAGAAGCGCGACAAGGCTTTCTTCGCCGAGATGGAGAAGAGCTACTCCAAGCTGTCCACGTCTTCTTCCTCTTCATCGAGCTCAAGCGATGAGGAGATCGCCATCAGGAAGGAGAAGGACATGGACGATCCGGTGGGCCTCTGCTTCATGGCCTTCGGAGACAAGCCGAAGAGCCGCTCACACCAGCGCCGAAGATCCCGCAAGAGCTTCTGTTCAATGGCTCTTGGGGATAAGGGAGAGAAGAGCTCCTCCTCCGACGACGACAACGAAAAGGTATCATCCTATGAGCGCGAAATCGTTGATTTACTTGAGAGCAATCGTCAGGAGTTGAAATATCGAGAAAAACTGCTTAGGGGGGCCAAAAAGAGGATAGATGAGTTAGAGAGTGAGCTTGCCGTGGCCAACAGCAGAATTGAGAGTCTATCTTCTTCCCCTTGCTTGGGTGATAGCAGTGAGTGCCCGAATTGTGAGGTGCTTCTGTGTGACCTGTCGACTCTGAAGTCCAGGTACACAGAAAGGGTTGATGAGAGGGACGCTTTGGCCACTGAGCTTGAAAGCGCTCAGATGGAGCTGAAAGATGCTCAAGCCACTGTCGTTGCACCCTGTGTTGATTGTCCATCTCATCTAGCTGCCTTAGCTGAGCTGAAATCCAAGGGCGATGAACATTTGGGTGATTTGGAAAGGTTGAGAGCTGAGCTTGCACAGACTAGGCTAGAGCTTGAGACATTGTCAGTTCCACCCACTGTCTATGAGAACTGCCTGTCTCTTAGACTTGAGTTGATCAAGCTAAAAGCCGAGAAGTCTGTCCAAATAGAGAGTGAGTGTGAGACCTGCTCATCTCAGGTGGAGGTTCTAGCTTCCTTGAGAGAGGAGCTAGCAGATTCTCAGAATGAGAACTTTTACCTCCGTTCTATCCTGAGTTGGATCAGTGCCAGAGAACCACAGCTTGGCATGATGATCCAGCAGTTCAAGAGGCAGGATGGGTTTGGAGTAGGTTACACCTACACCAAGGCTGACTTTGAGAGTGCCATTAGCCGGGCAGTGGAGTGGAGTAAAATGACTCCAGAGCAGAGGTATCCCAAGACTCACTCCACTGAGTCTTCCCAAGCTTGTCAGCCCAAGGATGGAGTGATCCATGAACAACCCAAAGCTCCACCCAAGAAAGCTATCTGGGTTCCAAAGCCCAAACACCTCCACACTCCTCTAGACTCTCTTCCTGGACCCTCTCAACCCAAGAAGACCACACCAAAAACCACCAAGCCCAAGAGCCCCAAGCCTCAACCACATCCCAAGAAGCCCACCTACCATTGTGAGTATTGTCAGAGAGACGGGCATCTTACGGAGTTTTGCTTCAGGAGGAAGCGGGCTGAGAGAGCTGAGAGAGCTTATGGTGGTCAGGAGCAGTTCTACCAGCAGGGTGGTATTCTGCGTGTTCCTCGACGCGGGGAGAGGCTGGAGGCTAGGCCATGTCGTGTAGGTGGTGGTAGAGGAGACGACTTTCTTGCCAGTGCTCCAGTTGGTGGTGTCCGTTCCGGCAGAGCTCCAGGTCGTTTTGGCTACGGTCCTGGACCTCGTGGCCGTAGGTTTAGGCAGGACCAAGGACCGCGCTTTGAGCCGCATTTTGGTCCAAATTCTCATGATGATTTCTGCTTTCTGTCTTTTGAGCAGATGGCTCGACACTGGTTTAGCTCTTTTGCTAAACCTGGTGCCGGACCATTTGCTCCCACTTACAGCCACTGATTGTGTAGGATCGGGGACTAGAGGACGTTTGGATCATGGATTCAGGATGCTCTCGCCACATGACGGGACATCGCAGATGGTTCTCCAGTCTCACTCCCCCGAGCTCCAAAGAATACATCACCTTCGGGAACAGTGGTCAAGGGAAGGTAAGTGGCATAGGCTCTATTCGCATTTCAGATCATTTCTCTTTGAAGAATGTTGCTTTGGTTAAGAATTTGAACTTCAATTTGATTTCTGTTTCGCAACTTCTTGAGGATGGTTTGGAAGTGCGTTTTAAGAAGGGAAATTCTTCTGTGGTTGATTCTAGAGGGTCTTTGATTTGCCAGATTTTACCTTTCGGTAAAGTTTTTCGAATTGACTTCTCTAGTTCTTTTGGCTCTTCTCGCTGTTTGATTGCTGGATCCTCCTCTGAGCTCTGGAAGTGGCATAGGAGGTTAGGTCATTTGAGTTTTGATCTGCTAGTCAGGTTGAGCTCTATGGACCTCATCCGAGGATTTCCCAAGCTTAAGATGGAGAAGGATCTAGTTTGTCATCCTTGTCGTCATGGGAAAATGGTTGCCGCTTCTCACTCACCTGTAACTCAGGTGATGACTTCGTATCCAGGCGAGCTTTTACACTTGGACACTGTTGGTCCAGCTCGGGTACGCTCAGTCGGTGGGAAGTGGTACGCACTTGTGATTGTTGATGACTTTTCTCGATTCTCGTGGGTTTTCTTTTTGGAGTCTAAGGATGAGACGTTTCAGTTTGTTCATGACTTGATTTTGAAGCTGAAGAATGAGAACAATGGTAGGATGCGAGCAATTCGCTCTGACAATGGCTCTGAGTTCAAGAACTCTCAGTTCATCAGCTTCTGTAGTGATCAAGGTCTTGACCATCAGTTTTCTTCTCCTTACACTCCCCCACAGAACGGCGTTGTGGAACGAAAGAACCGCACGCTAGTTGAGATGGCCAGGACGATACTCGATGAGCACAGGACTCCTAGGCATTTTTGGGCTGAAGCCATGAACACGGCTTGCTATCTGGCCAACCGCATCTTTCTTAGAGCTTACCTTGGTAAGACATCATATGAACTGTGGTTTGGCAGACAACCCAAGGTGAGTCACTTGCGAGCGTTTGGCTGCAAGTGCTTTGTGCTCAAGAAGGGAGGGCATTTGGACAAGTTTGAGTCTCGTTGCTGGGATGGTATTTTTCTTGGTTATGCATTACATTCTCGAGGTTTCCGTGTTTGGAAACTCGAAACCCAGCAGCTTGTCGAGACTTGCGAAGTTTCATTTGATGAGTCCTTGCCTTCTTTGACTCCTTTTGAGCCTTCTGGTGATGATGAGCTCGGAGAGTCCATCTTCGAGGAAGATGAGGATACTCCAGCTGCTGATGAGGGTGGGCCTTCTGCACCCCCTGCAGAGCCCACACCTTCTGAGACTTCGACTGAGGATGAGGGTGGACCTCTGATCACTTCTTCCACTACGATCGAGCCCCCTCAGTCGAGTCCAGAGGTACCAGCTGCTGACTCCAGTGAGGTGACTTCTGATCACCAGGGAACCCGAGTAGTTCAGCGTGATCACCCCTCAGAGCTCATCATTGGTGATTTGACTGAGAGAACTTTGCGTTCTTCTGCCTCTCTTGCTGTGTTTGCTGAATCTGCGTTTGTTGCATCTTTTGAGCCTAGAGACGTTTCTCATGCTCTTTCTGATTCTAATTGGATTAATGCTATGCAAGAGGAGCTTGAGAACTTTGTCCGCAATCGGGTTTGGACACTAGTTGAGCCGCCACCAGGATGCAACCCCATAGGCACCAAGTGGGTATTCAAGAACAAACAAGGTGAAGATGGGGTTGTGGTGCGCAACAAAGCTCGACTAGTTGCCCAGGGTTATTGCCAGAAGGAAGGTATTGATTTTGAAGAAACCTTCGCTCCTGTTGCTGTCTTGAGTCCATTCGTATTCTTCTAGCTTTTGCCGTTTCGAAGGGTTTTAAGCTTTTTCAAATGGACGTTAAGAGTGCTTTTCTGAACGGGTTCATAGAGGAGGAAGTTTATGTTAGGTAGCCCCCCGGCTTTGAGAACCCTAAGTTTCCTCGACATATTTTTAAGTTGCACAAAGCTTTATATGGGTTGAAGCAAGCCCCCAGGGCTTGGTATGACCGGTTAAAGCAATTTTTGTTGGGGAAGGGCTCTGTGATGGGTTCTGTGGACAAAACTCTCTTTTTGCTCAGAGTCGCTTCAGACTTCTTAGTCGCTCAGATTTATGTGGACGATATTATCTTTGGCGGTACTACTGATTCTCTCGTGTCCAAGTTTTCTGAGCAGATGCACAGTGAGTTTGAGATGAGCCTCATGGGTGAGATCAAGTACTTCTTAGGGCTCCAGATCAAGCAGACCAAGGACGGCACCTTCATCCACCAAGGTAAGTACACTCGCGATATGCTTAAGAAATTTGACTTTGGTGGGGAGTTGAAGCCGCAGATGACCCCGATGGGCACATCTGGGGCCTGGACAAGGACGATAGTGGCGTCAAGGTCAATGAAAGGGAGTTTCGAGGGATGATCGGCTCACTGCTGTACTTGACGACGACTAGATCGGACATTCAGTTCGCCATGGGACTTTGCGCACGTTTCCAGTCTTCTCCACGCGCGTCTCATCGACAGGCTGTCAAGCGCATCTTCAGGTATGTCACTTATGCGCCTGATCTTGGTCTTTTCTATTCAGCATCATCTTCTCTCGATTTATCTGGATTTTCGGATGCCGACTTTGGTGGGTGTCGGTTGGATCGCAAGTCGACTTCCGGTACTTGCCAGTTTCTTGGTTCTTCTCTTGTCTCTTGGTCTTCTCGAAAGCAATCTGGAGTTGCTCTTTCGACCACAGAGGCTGAGTACGTAGCTGCTGCCAGCTGCTGCTCACAGTTGGTTTGGATGATTTCCACTCTGCGAGATTTTGGGTTGTTCTTTCCTACCAGAGTTCCTTTGTTTTGCGACAGCACCAGTGCAATTAGTGTAGGGAAAAACCCATGTCTCCATTCAAAAACCAAACACATTGATGTGTGCTTTCACTTTTTGCGGGATCAATATGAGAAAGGTGTCATTGACCTTATTCATGTTGATACCCATCATCAGTTGGCTGACATTTTCACCAAACTCCTAGATCAGTCTACATTTGAGCGTTTACGAGGAGATTTGGGTGTTGTGTATCCTTTCTAGGACATTTTGCGTCAGTTTTCCTTCTTCTATACTTTTTTCTTGAGTCTTTTTGTGTGTGTTCATACCTTGCATATTCACATATCACACTTTAGAGCTGCTTCTGTTATATGATTGAACTGTTTTACTTATTCTAGCTTGTACATGCTTTTGAGTTTTTATCAATGATCATGTTTTGGTTCAGTTCACTTGATATGTCTGATATCTGTCATATGCATGACTTTTATGCTTTAAACTTGAAAAATGATCACCATTGCTTCTGGTAACTAGCATGTGTAAGCTAAGTGCTCTTGCTATCTGTTACATGCCTTGTAGCTAGTTCCTGACTTAGATGCAAACATGCAGCTTGGACATCCTTCTACTTCCAAACATGGATATGTGCTATAAAAATGATGAAAAATCTAGAAAAATGAAATTTTCATGTCTTTTTATGCATAAACTTGAAAAGATCCAGGTGGGTTTGTTTTGTCGCATTGCATTGTTCTGGACTACGTATCATAGCATTTTGGTATGAACTAGGACAGTGTAGTGTATGTCAAGACCAATGTCTTAAGCTTCTGATGGTCCAGTTCTGGCCTAGGCTTGACTTGGTTGGTCAGCATAAGGTTTGACACGCAAATAACACCTGGCATAAATGAAAAAGAGAAAAGAAAAGCTTGAAAATTGAAATGATAACAAGTTTGCTGAAGCACTTTGTTTTGAACAATGCTTATCTTGGTAGATATCAGTTAGCTTTTGCATCTCATGCTTTACCTTGCTTGTCAACTAGAAAATGTGGTGATGCTTTTGTTTGCAAAAACTGAAAAATGCATGCTAATGACCTTCTTTAGATATCATCTGTTGCACTGATCATGCCATGCGTCTTAGACAGTATCTCTTTTGCTCTACTTGTTAGATGTTGTAATTGCAGTCAATCATATCTGAGAAGCATGCTTTATTCACTCCACCTGCACCCCAATTGTGTTCACTGCATATTTTGAGGGGGAGTTGCGTTTCAGGAGGGTCTGTGTCTCTATTAAGTGCTTGATGAGTTCACTTGTCAACAAGGGGGAGAAAATTGGGATCAGAGTTTAAGGGGGAGTTTTTGTCTCGCTTGTTCTTACTCTGTTGATATCCTTGTTGTTCTGTAATAGCACTCATTTTGAGATTTTACATTTTGGTTAACCATAATGACCGCTTCATGCTTTTGTTCGGCTTTTGGTCATTAGGGTTGAACTTTTTACCTTATTTTTCTTCTTCTTTGTTTTTTTCTTGTACTTTATTTTCGTGTTTCCACATTTGCTCGCAGGTGCTGAAGAGCTGAAAAGGAGGAGTGTTGACAATGCACTCATCAAGGGGTAGATTGAGGAGCCATGCTGAATAGCGTGGGCCTCATGGCTCCAGAAGTGATGAGTCATTGTCAACGATAGTCAAAGAGGACAGAAGAAGAGAGGAGATCTGTTGTTTCATGGGCCGCGTGTGACTCAGGTACACGGGCAGCAAGCGACTGTCGGGCAGAGGAGGCTGCGAAGTCGGGCTGGCCCAATCCGGGTACATGGGCCAGAAGCAGTAGAAGACCCACTGGGTTGTTGACCAGGGTTGACTCAGGTACACGGGCGGTGAGTGATTGCCGGGCTGAGAGAGCTGCGGAATCGGGCCGGCCCAATCTGGGTACTTGGTGCAAAGCCGGTGGAGGCTTTGTCAGTTTCGGCGCAAAACTGACAACCATTGATCTTGTATCCGACTGTCCAGAAGAGAAGCCGTAGTCGCTACGAAAGTTTAGCTTCCGGATAAGTGATCTGTATCTCTAGGCCCACAGTCAGTCAGTCGTGTATGTAAAAATTCCTAAGGGCAGTAGAGTCTTTTCCTTTATTCCTGCGTCTGTAAAAAACCCTAAGGGGCTGGTGGAATATTCCTAGCATTGGGCAGCCTATAAATAGGGCCCCAATCCCTAGGGTTGGACTACCCTTCTAGAAATCACTTTTTCCATCATTCCTTGGGTCATTTTTGTTTCCTGCGCACTCTCTCTCTCTTACTCCTGTTTCTGTGAGCCGCCAGAGGCTTCTATTCTGCATGCATTCATTTTTGTTCTTCATTAATGCAGTGAGTTTTTGTTCTCTGTTGAGTGCGAGGCGTGCATTGAGTTAGTGTGGATCTGAATCTTTGTGTACCGTGTGCGTTTTTGTTCACTATTTGCTACTCTATTGGTTGTGTTCTTCGCGCTAGCAGTACTAGTTCTTGCTGTTGCAAGTAGTACTACTACACTGTAGCAGCAGGACACTAGTACCAGCTTTTGCTTTTTTCTGCGTAGCCATTTTGATCGAAGTAGACTAGGCTGAGTACCTTTTCTGACTGTTTTCTGGCGAAGCCATCCTCTCTGTTCGAAGCCCCTCAGCTCCGTGAGGCAGGCTTCGATCTGATATACTCGAAGGCTTCGTTTGAACTTCGAACTTCATTTTGTGTCATGAGTTGCTAGCATCGAAGTACTTTTTGAACTGTCAGCATCTCATACTTCGAACGTTTATGCGAAGGTACTCCGACTCGAGCTCTTAGAAGTCCATACTTCGACAGGCTTCGAAGTTGGCTTCGAAGCTTGTTTTTCTGTTAGACTTTCTCAGTGTTTGCTTCCGTCTTCTTCGAAGGTCCTCGATGTGTTTGTTCGAAGGTAGAGTGTAGGCTTCGTCTTTGGTTCTTTGTCGCGTGTCAGCCTTCGCTTCTCCTTCGAAGGTAGTATTTGTGTGTGACGTGTTCGAAGGTATGTTCGAAGGTTGTTTGTCTGTGTGCTGTGTTCGAAGCAATCTTTTCGAATAATAGACTTCGAAGCACTCGGTTCGAAGCTAGCTTCGATACTTCCGTATTTTGCTTCGAAGCATACTTCGCTCCCTGCCACTTCGAACTAGGCTAGACCAAAACACCTTCGGCATTTTCACAACAGCCTTTGGCAGGCTTCGCAACTAACCTCCGAAGTAGGCTTCGACCAGTGAAGCAGGCTTCAACCACCGAAGCAGACCTCGACGGGCGAAGCAGGCTTCGCCAAGTTCCGAACAGGAGACAAATCTGAACAGTAACTTCTCACCTTACTTTATACATACTTAGATCATTTCATTGAGAAGTTTGGCCTGTCATGTCTAGTATACTTTGTTTATCTACCTAGTTGCACTGCTTTGGCATTTCTCTGTTTATCAACAGTTGCTTCTAGGCTAGATACCTTTAGACTTAGGCGATCTGTCCTTTCTGTGTTGTTTAGTCTTTAGAGGTGCGTTGGGTATTGGGAGCAGGCCATTGATTCGAAAGAATTTTTAGGCGCCCATTCACCCCCCCTCTCTGGTCGCTACTTTCGGTCCTACAACATCCCACAACATTTTCATAACACGCCTGAAAATGACCCTTATAGCTACCTAGTTACGGAATAGCGTTAGGAAGCATCAAAGTGTACCACTACGCATTCTAGAATCAAATGGCAATCTTAGGTCCAAGGACTCTACAGGTACACCATTTGAGATGACAATTGATGGCACATTACAATAACAATCCTAACAGTATATCATGTGGGTCTATCCAACACCATGTTCACCAACATGTGCTCACATCACTAATTTTACATCTTCATGTCTATGATCTATGAAACATGGTCATCAATCAGTTGGATGTGCTAATCTATGTATCATCACTGTCCCACATGACGGTAAGATTAGGGATCATTTTGAAAGCAAGATAAAAATTATACCCATACATAAGCATGGACACAATAACATCTTTCACATACACATGACTCACTCATGCAAGTATCCAATACCCATGGAGCTCAAGTATGTCTCATGCTTGAGCTGTGATAAAGGTTTAGTCAATGGATCCGCTATATTTAAATCCATGTGCACCTTGCATATCTTCACATCACCTCTCTCTATGATCTCACGGATCAGGTGATATCACCGAAGTATATGTTTAGACTTTTGGTGTGACCTGGGCTCCTTGGCTTGCGCAATGGCACCACTATTATCACAATATAGGTCCACTAAATTGGACACACTAGTGATAACACCCAGCTCAGAAACAAACTTTTTGATCCAAACGACCTCCTTCGTAACTTCTGAAGCTATAATATACTCGGCCTCTGTCGTAGAATCAACAATCGTCTCTTGCTTGGAACTTTTCAAACTCACTACGCCTCCATTAAGGTAGAACACAAATATAGATTGTGATCATGAATCATCCTTATCAGTTTGGAAGCTAGCATTAGTGTAACCACTTACAACGAGCACCTCCTCACCACCATAAATGATGTGCACTCGATGCACTTTTGGTTGGCCCGATCTTCCGATAGGTTCGATTGAAGCAATGAGTGGACGTTCATGCTTTTAGACTTCTGATCAGTGATCGAATCCTTGCAACCGCTACACATGCACGTCTATTCGTTATCAACCACGCTCCCATGTAGTCGACCTCACCACGAAGGTTTTGATCCTACAAATCAATCAAAGAACTTTGCAAGAATAAGGTAAACGCAATCTGGATTACTGATAATAATCTGAAGTACTCGAAGTTGGGGTTTCACAAACCGATCAATGGTGAAACTACGATGATAGAATAATCTAAGTAAAACCCAACCCTAACAATGACGGCTGTCATCTATTTATAGGGTTTACAGGACGTAGGATGCCATCCATAAAATGGGTCGTACCCTAGGAACATGGGTCGCACCATAGAAAGACTATAAATCTAAACAAACCTGAATATCATATTAAGACTCTGAATCAAATTGGTCTAGAGTCTAACTCCTTACTGGTGTTGATTCCTGACCAGCCTTATAGTCGAAGTCGGCATCTTACCGATTGGCATGGTCTCGTGGTTGGTGGTCGACCGAGTGGTGTTAGTGGTCGGCCAAATAGAGGTTGGCAGTCGGTCGAGTGGAGGTCAGTGATCGGATTCATGGTCCGACTGCCCAAACGCCCTGGTCAGCGGTCTTGATCTTCCCTTGTCAACTCGGTTGTTTGATCCAATGTTTATTCTCGATGTTCCTAAGCATAATATAATAATAACTCAAACTTAGTAGTATTCCATTCATAGAAGAACTTGTTTGTGTAACGAGGAATGAATTCACCCGACAATTTAGTTTACGAACTCAAGCACGAGTCATGGGTCATTGGTAATCAAGTATGATTGTATCCTTAGCAGTGATGTCTTCATAAATAAACTAGGAACATATCATCAATTATTCTCAAGTACTTGAGGATACTCTTTACTACGGCCTAGTGATTTTTACCCGGGTTTGACTAGAATCTTCTCGTAACACTTAGATCATAGGAAACATCTAAGCGCGTACATAGCATGACATACATGATGCTCGTAACTCATCTTCTCTAGTTCATTAGGTGTCAAAGCACACTGAGTCTTACTGAGAGTAATATCATGTGACATTGGCAGAAAGTCTTTCTTGGAATTCTGTATTTTGAACCACTTCAAAATCTTATCAATTTACATACTCTAGCTTAATCCAATTAGCCACCTTGATCTATATCTATAGATATTTATACTCAAAATGTATATTGTCTCTCTAAGATCTTTCATCGAGAATTTTTTTCTCAACAAAGACGTGACAACATCTAGCAAAGGAATGTCATTTCTGATGAATAATATGTCATCCATATATAATACTCGAAACATAAGTGAGCTCCCACTAGCCTTTTTGTAAACACATGGCTCTTCTTCATTCTTGATGAAACCAAATTCTTTGACTACCTCATCAAAACGAAGATTCCAACTCCAAGAAGCTTACTTCAGCCCATAAATGGACTTCTACAACTTGCAAACTTTTCCAACATTTTATGGATCATCAAGACCTTCAAATTGTGTCATGTACACATCCTCACTTAGATTTCCATTCAAGAAAGCCATCTTGACATCCATTTGACATATGTCATAATCAAAACCTTGAATATGTCTAAAACCTTTTGATTTGAACTCTCGGTTTCTAAATTTGAATTAATCTGGAACTTTCGATTCTCAATCAGAACTTCCAATTCCTCTAGGAAACCGAGTAAATGTGCTGGGTCAGAACTTTTGGTTCTCAACCAAAACTTCTAATTCACCCAGAATTTTCTTGGGCATAATTCCTTCAGAAGTCGGGGCCTAAGGTGATTAGAGGTGCCTCTCTCTAGCTCCACACCATCAAGTTTAGTGAATACCAGAAGATGTCGATCACCTCTTCAAACAAGGGGTGGAGGGTGGAGTGGTTCTACGACATGAACCACCCGTCGGCCATCGAAGCCAACATCAGTCCGAAGCTAGAGCCCTCGATGAGTTGGAGTGACTAGGATCTCTTGTCCAATGAGGACTAAGTCCAAGAACTGGTCACGTTGGTGAAGGATCTCTAGGAGAATGGATTGAGTATGGTTAGGGTTGTCACCTACTTTCTATTGCAATGGGTGTTCTCACTGCAACTCTTAGTGAAGGTGACTTATGAGATGGTCAGGCCCTTTGACCCAAATGCTCTGATGTCTGAGTGGATGCCTCAGGCTGAGGTTGTCCCTAAGTGCCTCAACTCCTTCTTTGCTAGAAAGCCTTGAATCTTTAACCGTGGGTGAGTCCTTGGCCTTATATTTTTTATATTTCTCATTCCTATTTTTTTGTACTCGTACTAATGCCTAACTACCCACTTGGTATGACACCCCTTAGCCATAGGGTCATGCAGCATACTTCTCACAAGTGCTACTCCCTAAGCACCCTAGGGGTGTCGACCCTTCTCGCTACATGCTGACCCAAGTTGGCGTAGAGTCATCTCTTCTACTTCCAAAGTAGGAGGAAGGAGTTGGATGGGATGAGCAAGCACTCGAAGCCACTAAGGTTGGTAAGGATGGCCCCTAGTGCTTAGAAGGCACTAGTTGCTCCTTGACATGGAGGAGCCCGAGGGGGAGGGTGATGCCATGATCTCTAACGTGGCATTGGCCTCTCTCCGCCCCATTTCGGTGAGGGCGCCAAAGTGCTAGATTACTAGTACCTTCCATATCGAGTCGAGGTGAGGTTTGTGTTTTGTATGCGCATTGTTGCTTATGTTCCTTTGTTCATTGTTAGACATCACAACTGTAGGGTGGCTGAGGTTGAGCTCCCACTAGAGCTATCAATTGAGCATCCTTTGTTGACCATGACCACGATAGCTAATGCATCGGGCATTGTGGAACATAAGGATGGTAGCATGGCCCCTGCTATCATGGGTGACACAGGTTTATACGTGGCACTAGTCTTGGCTCCGGGTGACAGAGATGCCTCCATAACATTGGAGGTGATGGCCATAGACCTTTGTTGGTGTAAAAGATTACGCTAACAGGTTCTCAAAGATTAAGAACTAACAAACGAAGAGTTTGTGAAGAGGACTATTTCAAGCCTCCGTATTGGATAATAGCTTGAAGTAATTCGAAGTTGTGTATTGAATATATGAATATTCGATGCCTATTACAGGGTAAGAATGAGGCTATTTATAGGTAAAAACTTTAAGTAAAAGACCTTTTTACCCCTCAGTTACAACCGACATAATGGAAACTATTTTGGTACCCCTAATAGGGCTAAAATGGTAAAAGACTAACTTAATCAGAAAGAAGATAAGTCTTCTGTCCTCGCTGGCAGTTGTCCACTGCGGAGATTGAGCCTTCGAAATGTATCTTCGAACGGGAGTCCGGACAGATCCTCCAGACTTAATCCTACGCCAGCCGGAGACAAGTCTTGGACTTTGGTCTGGTGAATTGTCTTTGTATTGTAACCTTGAAGATCCTGGGGATGAAGTATTTTCCCCCAACAGTAGCCCCTCGGATACGCTTCTCTAAATAACATGTAAGGCAAGGAGAGCAGTATACGCAAGAAATATTTTCATGCTCAGGGACTTAGCGAAATTTACCATCCTTTGAAGCATTCAGAGATTCGCAATCTTCGAATCGGCTTCCATGCGAAGGTACTCGTCGAAGCAGCTTCGAAAACAATCCTTGCGAAGCTGAAATAACCGTTAGACTCATAGAAATAGTTGTTACCCCTTTTCTCGGAAGGAGTTATAGTGTCGCTTCGTTTTTGGAGATATGAGTTCTCACGAAGAGTCACGATAAATTGCAACAGTAAAGAAGATGGAAAGACGCATATGAACGGTACACTGCCTGTGAACACAGACTATAAATAGAAAGGTAAAAGTGCGTTTGGGATACTTTACCAACTGCTCCCGCATTTTCCCCCTTTTTGCTTCTTGAGCCCGAACTTGAACGCCATCCTCTCTCATGGTGAAAACTAGCCACAAAGCCCCCGTCCCTGCTTCGACCTTGGCCATGCAGCAAGCGATGGCGGCAGCAGCAGTAGCGGTGCCTTTGGGCAACCCTCGTCTGTCTAGTACTCATGATCTTCTCCAGGTGTCAGCCAAGTACACAGACCAGTCATACAGCTTGGGACCGTCAACTTGCTCGAAGAAGTCCATTGCGGTGGTGATTGCGGGGAAGACGGGTCCGGGGATTAAGATTTGCCAACCTGGGAAAGAAGCAATTCCTTCTCCACGGGCCAGAGAGGTGGTCGTGTTCGAAGCCATTTTCGAAGATGGATTGGGGCTTCCGGAAGTAGAGTTTCTCTCTGAGGTACTGGAATTGTTCCATGTTACTCTTCCTCAATTATCGCCCAATGACATTGCACGCCTAGCTATCTTCAAGTGGGCGATGCGAGCCGAAGGTTGCGAGGGGAGAGCAGAGATCTTCGCAGCACTTCACAAAGCCTCCTGCAAAACGAAGACTTACCAAGGAGCCGGAGGAGAGAAGATGGTGATTGCTTTTGGTAGCATCAACTTCCGGCTTTGAGATGAATACCAAACTCGGTTTCCAATGAAGGCCATCAATGCTAGATGGTACACAGATTGGGTCCTTCGCTGGTTCTATGCTGAAGTAGGAGCAGATGACGCCTTGGCTGGACCCCTTGAAGATATCTTCTACCGGAGGGAAGTGGAGGTTCATTCGGACTTGGGCCAGCTCGAAGCTCACCTCCGACTGCTGCAATCCATAAGTCGTCGCATGAGCATGTGAAACTTAGCAGAGGAGTTCATTGGACTCCGAATTCCACCTCTGATGGCTAGCTGGCCGATAAACTTCGAAGAGAACCCAGAGGGTGGACTCCGAGAAATCTCTTCAGGTGCTGCAGGTAACCTCGAATGCCCTGCAAAATTTTTTACATGCAGTATTGATCTTATAAAAATGATTTTACTGAAAGGAAATCTTATCTTTTAGCTTCACGCGCCACCCTCACTTCGGAGCAAATTGTCCGGACTTCGGAGAAGATCCTCAGAGCTCCCGCGCTCGCTAAAAAGGAGTGGGGGTGAAGTTGGTTGGCAGTTGGGAGTGATTCAACTGTGTATGGAGTGTACTCGGAGTTGAATCTCCCACTCTTCTAGATTGAGACATCTCCGATCAAGATCCCAAGAAGAGGAAGGCTGAAGAAGGGACTTCAGCGCCAGCTAAGACAGCTGTGAAGAAAGTGGCCTGGAAACCGAAGGCCCTTGCCCCTTCTAAATCCCCTACTTCATCTTCGGAGTCCTCTGAAGATGAAGCAAACATACACATGGGAAGGGAGTTTGAAGCCCTTCTAATAGGTGATGAGGAATCACGAATGGAAGCTGAAGTTCCCGCTCAAGATGAAGTATAGGCGGCAGCCATTGCTGGAGAAAACCTCGAGCAGGCAGATACTGAGAACGTCCTGCCTGGTCAAGTAGAAGCCCCTGCTGTGGGAGAAGGCGGAGTTGAGACTGCGGATGCCCAAGTATCATCTCCGGACGAAGTGATAGCTGCAGTTGTCAGAGAAGTTCTGGCAGCTGATCCTTCGGTTCAAAGCCCAGAGTCCGAAGAGGACTTCGGTCAGATGTTCGAGCCTCCAAGCAGTCCAGTGCTCGTTCGGCAACAGAACGTTGAATGTAGACTTTAGCTAAGTACCTTTTATTTTTCCTTCTTCTTTTTGTGTCTGCAAAATTTATGCAATATCGTATACCTTTGGTCTTCATAGGATCAGTTCCCATGGAGGTGACCCCCACTACAGAGGTTGTGCCGGAGGTTGTCATATCTCCGAAGCCAATTCCTAAAGTGGATATGAAGATGGGTCCTGGAAAAGGTAAAGGTAAAGGGGCACCTTTGCCTGTTCCTGTTCCAGGGTGGACCCCGTCAGAGTTTATGGATGGAGGCCAATCCACCGAGGGAGGTCGATCAATGGAAGCCTCCGAAGATGCCTCGCTGCGCTCTGGCCCCTCTCCGAATGAAGATGACCAGAGTGCCTTGTCGAGGCTGCCCCTCCTAGCTCCTTTTCTGGAGCGAAGGACTAGACTTCGGACTTTGCTAGAGCCTCTAGCTCGAGCTAGTCATGAAGTTGGGGAGACTGACTTGGTTTCCATTCTTGGGGAAGATAGGGGGTCGGAGCTAGACGCAGCTTTGGAGTGGGCAGCCTACCAGGTACGAATTATCTACAACAATATAATTAGTTCAAACATATGTAAATAATTTACTTACATTGCTCTTTTTCTTCCTTCGCAGCAAATAGTCCTAGCTTGAGCTGCGGTTGTATCACATGAGCGACAGTGCAACTGACTCAAGGAGAAAGTAACAGCTCTTAAAGGGAGTCTTGTTAGCTCTGAGATTCGGACCTCCAGCTTGGAAGAAATGGTGGCCGCAGAAAGAAAGACTAGGACTAGCTTGGAAGCTGCCAACAATAAGCTCGAGGCTGAACGGGTTGTGCTTCGGGCCGAAGTAGAAAGGCTGCGGGGATAACAAGCGATTGCGGGAGTTGAACTGGTCAAGCTCCGAGAAGAGCAGCTGAAATTGACGAAGGAGGCCAACAACTTGCTCGGAAAAAAGAATTCTTTGATGACGGAGGCAGCTAGACTCTCATCCCTGACAGACAAGTTGTCTTCGTTGAAGAATGCTTTGTCTGAAGACAAGATTAAGTGCGAGAAAGTGGCCTTGGACACCATGGACAACCTTTGGGGTATCCTGGAATACTTTGGAACTTCTTGTGCTTCTTCTTCGACTGGCGATGTCCCTCTACTGTGGAGACTAAAAATGATCCAAGCAGCAGCGAAGACCATGAAGACAGCGGGTATTCGGTATGAAGAGATCTCTGTCCAAGTAGCTGCTCTCGGAGTGCTTCGTTACTACGAAGATCTAGGGCTATCTGTTGCACCGGAACCTGAAGCAGACCCCGTCAATTTTGGCGACGACCGGCTCCTGAGTCCCTCTGTTGATGTAGCTACGGCTTGGGAGGCCTTTCAGCCATCTTGGAGAGTTGAAGGCCGATATGCTATCAAGACATGGATTGATGAAGGACTCTGTCAAAAACAAGCGCGGTTGCAGCCTTCGAGCAGCCAGCCTCCTTCGGACCTGAAGGTTTAGTTCTCCTTAGGACCCCAATTATGTAAAAACTTATGCTTCTATTCTTTTATGAATGAAAGGACTTATTTGGAAATATTTTTAGGCTTTTCAACCTTTTTTGAATGATCTCGAAGTGTTAGAGATTAACGAAGAGCTTTGCCTACAATGGGCCATCTTTGAAGCTCTAAGACCTCACAAGCGTCCTCGATTTTCAATTCCTCGGGGAAGCTCTGGGGAAGTTATACCCGATATATGTAAAGAAGTATTAGCTTATATTAAAAAGGAGGAAAAATAAGTTAGTTTAGAAATTTCATCTTCTGAGGACATTTAATGGTCCGAAGAAGAAAATGCTGATAAAGAACAAGTAGAAAAAAGCCCTGAATGACTTCGAAGCTAGGAAAGAAGCCCCGAACGACTTCGGACCTGGGCTGAACTTCAGCAAGAACAAAAGGACTTCCGAGCTTCGAAAGAAGGGAAGAGGGTTAAGCGCAAAGTTCTAAAAACTTCAGGCTTCGGGACAAGTCGTCTTCAAAGTCATGCTAGTCTTGATAGCAGTTCTAGGGATCGAAGAGGTCTTCGTTTCCTTCTTGGTATAGATACAAATTTTTCATGATGTAATGTAATCTGTTTGAATCGAAGGTGGTTACGCACAATGAAGATAACGTTAGTTATGCGTACAATTTTGGAGGCTCGGAGCCCCTTATCATATTAAAGATTAAGGACTAAGTCCAACAATGGTCATTAAAGACCTCAAAAATGTCTTCGACTCTATTAATTCGGAGTCTGAAAACTGGTAACTTAGTACCTTTTTATTTGAATGTGGTCACTTCAGACTCTTTTTCGGATACATTAGAATCCGATTTGCAATGGTCACTTTGGACTCTTTTTACAAACGTTTTCAAGCTACTCAGAGTCTGTTTTGTTTGGTCTCCTTCGACTCTTTTTACGGATGCTATTAAACCGGTGGTTTGGAATCCGCTTTTGTGGTCTCCTTGGACTCTTTGTACGGATGCTTTCAAGCCGAAGCTTGGAATCCGTATCATTTGGTCTCTTTGGACTCTTTTTACGGATGCTTTCAAGCTGGTGGCTTGGAATCCGTTTTTTGTGGCTTTCCCACCTCGTCAGAAGCTTCGAACCAATGGTTCGAAGTCCGTAAAATTGGTTCAAATGAATGACACTTCCTTCACAACCAACTTCGTTCTTTCAGTGCATCCACTAGAAGTAGGCATTATCCAAACCATGAGCTTTATTTATTCAAAAGGTATTTACAGATGATTACAAGGAGTCCCTGTGCAAAATATCGCTTGAGGTGCTCCGCATGCCAGGCATGCTTTAACTCTTAACCTTCTAAATTAGCTAACTTAAAAGAGCCAACGCGTCCTGAACGAAGGATGATATATGGACCTTCCCACTTATTTCCTAATTTCACTGGCACTATGATGCTTCGCAAAACTAAATGACCTGGTTTAAGTTCATTAAGTTTAATCTTCGGGTCATACCAAGCCTTCATATGATGTTGATACTTCGTCAAATTTGCAACAGCTCGAAGCCTTGTTTCTTTCGTTAGATCCAGTGAGGCTTGTCTTTCACCTTCTTTTTCAGGTTCGATGGTGCGAAGAGATCCTCCTTTAAGCTCTGTCGGCGTCATGGCTTCATCTCTGAATAATAATCTAAAAGGAGTAAAACCTATGGACCTTGCTTTAGTGGTCCGAATGGACCATAGAATCTTCGGGAGCTCTTCGGTCCATAGCCCTTTTGCCAATCCTACTATCCTTCGATTCAGGCCTGACAAAATGTTACCATTAGCTCGCTCGACGGCTCCATTAGATTGAGGATGACGAACAACTGCAAAACACATTTCTATGCCAAGACCTTCGCAAAACTCTCTGAATGGTTCGACATCAAATTGGGTGCCATTATCGATTGTCAGCTGTTGAGGCACTTCGAACCTGCATATAATATTCTTCTAAAAGAATTTTTGTACATTTTTCAAGTCATAGCTATGAGGGGTTCTGCTTCGACCCACTTGGAAAAATATTCAATTGCTACCACCGCAAATTTTAAACTTCCTTTTGCCATTGGAAAAGGGCCAATGAGATCCATGCCCCATCTGGCCATGGGCCAAACTAGAGCAATAACTTGAAGAGGTGTTGGTGGACGATGGCTTTGTCTTCCCATCCATTGACAACCTTGGCAAGTGCGGACCAAGGCCTCCGCATCAGCTACTATTGTAGGCCAATAAAGCCCCTGGCGAAGTGTTTTTCCTGCCAAAGCTCGAGGGGCAAGGTGGCTACCACAAAGGCCTTCATGAATTTCTCGGAGTATATCCTGGCCTTCGGCTTGAGAGATACATCGGAGTAGGGGGAACATACTCTGGCTTTGTAAAGAATACCATTGATAATGTGATAATTCCGAACTCTTAGTTGCAACATTGAAAGCTTTGGTCCTTCAGGTAAGGTTGCTTCGCCTTGTAGTAATTCCATGATCGAACTCCGCCAGTCAGTGTTCAGAATGCAAAGGACCTCCGCATGAGGGATTTGAGGCACCGAAGGTGAAGTAAGCTCTTCATAAAAAGCCCCTTCCGGAATATCTATGGCTCTGGCTACAGCTTTTGCTAGGATATCGGCTTGTGCATTGTCAGCTCTTGGTATACTTCGGACAGAAATCCCCTTGAATGCTGCTTCGATCTTACGGATCTCTTCTAGATATTTTGCAAGATGTGGATGCCGGACTTGAAAACTTTTGTCAACGTGCCCTACTACAATTTGAGAATCTGTTTTTATAACAACTCTTGTAGCACCAAGAGCACGCGCCTTTCGGAGTCCTAACAAAATTCATTCGTACTCCGCTATATTATTGGTGGACTTAAAATTGAGCCTTGCGGAGTACATCGCTCTTTGTCTTGAAGGTGAAATTATCACCGCTCCAATACCTGCTCCGGATGCTTGAAAAGCTCCATCGGAGTATATGGTCCAAATTCCTTCGCTTGATTTTTCTAGAGCCCAGACTGCAGACGGAGTCCATTCTGCTACAAAATCTGCTACCACTTGTGACTTGATTGTTGTCCTTGCTACAAAGGAGATTCCGAAGGGTGCTAGCTCGATGACCCATTTTCCAACTCTCCCCATAGAATATTTACTTCGGAGCATATCTCCCAAAGGATAAAAAGTTGGTACAATTACATTATGTGCTAAGAAATAATGTCGCGGTTTCCTTGAAGCCATTACTAGAGCATAAGTGGCATTTTCGAGCTCGGAATATCTTGTTTTTGATCCAGATAAAGCTTCAGATACAAAATATACTGGATTATGTACCAACTTCCCATTGAAATCCACTTCTCTAACAAGGACTGCACTGACAGCGGAGCCGATAACTGCAAGGTAAAGAAGAAGGGTTTCATCAGCCATGGGCACATTGAGTGTTGCGAGGTTGCTGAGATAATCTTTAGTATCCTCAAAACTCTTTTGGCACTCCGGTGTCCATGCAAAATCTTTGGACCCTTTCAATGCTTTGAATATGGGCAAGCTTCGTTCTACGGACCTTGCTAGAAATCTGCTGAGTGTTCAAGTCGTCTAATAAGCTTTTGTACCTATTTAAATTCTCCAGCGGAGCCATTCTTTGTAGTGCAGTTATTTGAGTTGGGTTAGCTTCGATTCCCCTGCTCGAAACTAGATACCCTAACAGTTTTCCAGCTTGAGCCCCGAAGATACATTTTTCGGGGTTGAGGCGGACTCCACATGCTCGGAGGCTCTCAAATGTTTCTACTAAGTCTAGGCTATGTTGGTGCTTTAAAGCACTCTTTATTACAATTAATCTGGAAAAAGTTGCCCCGGAATTTCTCAAGCTAAAAGGCATTCTTACATAGCAGAAGACTCCCGAAGGAGTTACGAAGCTTGTTTTGATTTTGTCTTCGCGCTTTAACCATATTTGATGATAACTGGAATACACGTCGAGGAAACTCAATAACTCCAAACTAGTAGTGGAGTCAACTAATTGATCTATATGGGGTATGGGGTAGGGGTCACGTGGGCATGCTTTATTTAAGGATGTAAAATCAATACACATGTGCCATTTCCCGGAAGCCTTCTTTTTGATGAAGACTGGGTTGGCTAACCACTCCGTATGAGCTACTTCTCTGATAATCCCAGCTTTCAACAATTTTTCCACTTCTGCTTTAGCAAAGCTTGCCCTCTCTGTTGATAATTTTCGGAGCCCCTGCCGAACAGGCCGAACCCTTGGGTTTACAAGAAGACTATGCTCAATGATACTTCGGCTAACTCCCAAAATGTCTTAATCGGACCAAGCAAAGACATCCAAATTCTCTCTAACTACTTCTTCCAATGAAGTAGCGATTTCCGAAGGAAAATCTTTGCCAAACTGAAAGGGATAGTGTTTACCGTCCTTAACAATAATCTTCGTTATGATTTCTCCTTCGGGACTTGGCCTTGGGAAGGATTTCTTCGAAGATTCACTTGATGCAGGGATATCCTCCGAATTGCCTTGCACATTATTCACTTGTCTTGGATCAAAAGGAGGGCCATGGCCGTATTCTGCTCTTCGCACAGTGGCTTGATCACCGAAGACAGTAAGTACTCCTGCTTGCGTGGGCATCTTCATGCATAAATAATTATGGTGCGCCACAGCTCCGAATTGATTAAACATGCCCCTTCTGAAGATGACATTATAAGCGTAAGGGGCATCCACAACATCGAAAATTACTTCCTCTGTCCTTGCCAAGAGCCCCTCTCCGAGGGCATCAAGAGGAGGTCCTGCGAAGCCTTGGAGGGGACGACTGCGGGGAGGAGATGCTTCCGGGAGATGCAGAGCTGATCAAAGGCTTGAACAAAGATAATATCCACAAAACTTCCACCATCGACCAGTACTCTCCGAACTTCTGTTCTTGTAATATCGGTAGTGATGACAAGGGGATCCACATGGGGGAATTTTATACATGCTGCATCAGCTGCAGAGAAAGATATAGGTACATGGGACCACTCGGGCATTGCAGCTGCCGATGAAGAGGTTCCAATATGGCCTACTTCCCGAACATACTCTCTTCATTGTCTTTTTGACATGCTGCCTAGAGTTCCTCCTCCAGAGATAGGAAGGACCACTCTTTTGCCCCGGTCTTGACAATCTTCTTGCTTCGAGGGTGGCATAACACTGGCCACCGGAGGTTGTCTTGGGGATCGAAGTTGTCTACACATAGGACAGCATGCACAGGCTCCGGATGTGCCTCGGGGGTGACTCGGTCAGTAGTGCCTCGACCAGAGATCCTTTCGAGGTACTCGCTTCTTAAAGCTAGTATAGACTTGCATGCATCGGTAGCATGACTTCGGTTTTTTCCGTGAACACAGTAGAAGAAGGCATGGCCCTTGCCAGGCGGCTTCCCTGGTGGGCTCCAGCCGTTGACCTTGTTTCCCGAAGCTTGTGGCCTCTTGGGGCAATGTTTTGCAGAGAAGGAGCAATGTTCAGGACTTCGGAGTGAGGATGCTTCTGTCCTCGACGCCTGTCATGCTAGCTGTCGAAGTTGGGCCCTTGCGAAGGTGTCGAAGTTTTCACTTCGAGCTTAACTTCCTGGACAATTGGCAAAGACGAGGTTGTTCGTCGGAGCCATCGTTCCTCCGACCTAGCATACTCCTCGAAATAAGCCATCAACTGTGCTACGGAGGATATCTGCTTCCGGTGGAGCTTGTCAAGGAGGCCTGCAGGGGTGACTCCTTCTCGGGCTGCATCGACGATGGATGATGCAGATAGTCCTCTTATCTGCGACTTCGTATGAGCGAAGCCTTCAAGAACTGCCTCAAAGTTTCTCCAGGTTACTGCTTCACCTGAAAGAGACTTCCCGTAGACATAGGGGGCACAAAAGTACCCTAGAAGTTACTTATAATTTTTTTCTTAACCGCTCCCGGGTTTTAATTGATCCTGGATTCAAGGACCAGAACCAATGCAAAGCAACTCCTTCAAGCGCAAGGGGGAAGCACTTAGCCATTGTATCCCGAACCCCTCCACTGGCTTCGATCGCTAAAGCATACGAACGCGAGAACTCCCCTAGATCTTCTTCCCCATAGTACTTACAGAGCTTCGAAGTTTTGAACTTGGGGTCGAAGCGCACCTTTTGTAAATCGGGGTGCAGCGGAGACTCGCTATAAAAGGAAGCATTCTCGGGGGCTTCGGGATAAAAAGGAGGGTCGTTGTCTTGAGGCACCTCTAGGATGACAGGGGTAGCTTAGGGATGAAGCCTATCTACAGCTTCCTGCCTCCACCTTGTCACTTCGGCTTGAAGACTGGCCATCTGGGTTTCCATGTCATCAAGGCTATCTTCATTTCTTCCGGAAGGAGCTTCCGGGTCTTGAGAACTGAATAGGTCAGTTCGAAGTATAGTCGGAGCTATAGGAGAAGCTCCGTCGGTTTGAAGCATATATGGAGTCCTTGAAGGGGCTTTGTATGTTCAAGGAAGAATATTCACTTCGGGGGTCTGAGGTGGGGGAACTACAGAAGGTCCTTCGACCTCAACCGTATTCGAAGATCTCACTCCAGAGGTCCGAGGGGACCTCCGAAGGGGACTACCACCTGAGCTCCATTTAGGAGGCATGGCTCTAGAAAGTTGGTAGAGAATGAAGTTTTCGGACTAGGTTCCCCACGGACGTCGCCAACTGTTGGCATAAAATATTATGCTAACAAGTTCTCGAAGATTAAGAACTAACAAATGAAGAGTTTGTGAAGCGGACTATTTCAAGCCTTCGTATTGGATAATAGCTCGAAGTAGTTCGAAGTTGTGTATTGAATATCTGAATATTTGATGCCTATTACAGGGTAAGAATGGGGGTATTTATAGGTAAAAACTTTAAGGAAAAGACCTTTTTACCCCTTAGTTATAACCGACATAATGGAAACTATTTCGGTACCCCTAATAGGGCTAAATGGTAAAAGACTAACTTAATCATAACGAAGATAAGTCTTCTGTCCTCGCTGGCAGTTGTCCACTTCGGAGATTGAGCCTTCGAAGTGTATCTTCGAATGGGAGTCCGGACAGATCCTCCGGACTTAATCCTATGCCAAGCCGGAGACAAGTCTTGGACTTCGGTCTGGTGAATTGTTTTTGTCTTGTAACCTTGAAGATCCCGAGGATGAAGTATTTTCCCCAATAACCTTTCAATAAAATGGTTGGCCATCGAGCAAGCCATCGATCCTTCAGCCAAGGAAGCGGTGGGCGGAGATGGCTCCATGCAGGTCACAACACTTGAGATGAAGTCACAGATCTCCGAGAGGGGCTGCTCTAGTTGTCTGGTCCCCTCTTTGATGGATACTCAAGCTTAGGGTGGAGCTAGGGGTCCTACATGGGGGAGGATATAGCCCCTAGCTTGGATCATGGCCTGGTGTCAAGATATGCTCCTGCTCTATTGTCTCGTCTCGCAGAGGTAAGGCCCTTTGACTTTGTGTTGGTTTTTCTTTATCATGTGTTGTCAGTCAATGATTGTTGTATTTTGCAGCTGCTCTAAGTGCAGCGTGTGCTGGGCGTGGACTAGGTGGTAGTCCATGAGGCTGAGGTTGAGTCACTGGTGTGAGCATGCCAGCCTTTTGGCCTAGAATGAGGAGCTTATGCAGAGAGTTGCCAAGGCAGAAACTACAGTGGGCCCTACGGTGGTGATGGTCGACGATGCCACCCATATGGCTAAGAAAGATGATCATCGGGAGATGGCCACAAGAGTTGTTGTCAAGGTAGTGAAGGAGGTGGAGAGGGTCCTTCGGGGCTCCCTCGATAAGGGGAAGGCATCGACCGATTTGGTGACTGTTGAATATAAAAAAAGTGTTTGTATTTGATTGTCTCTTTGCCCCATACTTTGTGTCTTGATCCTAACTCTTCTCAATATTCTATTTGTGGGGAGTAGTGATCAAGACAATGTCTGGATTACTGAGCTCGAGGGGGAGTTGGTTGAGGTCCAAGTGGTAATCTAGCGTGTGCACTCGCTCCTTGTCGAGGATGACCTCGCTGGCTTGGAGTTCCAAGAAAAACTAGAGGGGCTCAAGACCCAGATATGCCTCCTCATCGATGAGGTGGCAAGAATCGAGGCCAAGCAAGCCTTGGTTTATGTTCGGTCCCACTTCTCAGCAATGGACCTTAGGCAGCTAGAGTGTGGGATACCCACCGAGATGACCGTTGATCAGATCGTGACGTTCTAACGAGAGGTGGAAGGTGTCGTCGTCGCGATCGCCGAGGATCTCCAAGTCATGCCTCCTCTCAAAGACCCAGAACCTGTGGTAGCACCCCCTCTCCTCGAGGCCCTAGAGTCAGAAGTGGCGCCCCCTAAGGAGTACTCTTGTTTTAATCTGCATAAGTTAGGAGTAGTTAGTGTGAAACTTGTTTGAGAACTTGATTTTTCTATGGGTAAAGTGAAAAAATATTTTGTGATTTGTAAATTTTAAGTTCTAGAGCCATTTTTATCTCAAGGAACTCAATCCATATAGTGCTCGACACAAGGCCCTTAGGATATACACACACTTACATACATTAGGACGTACAAGTCATCGAGGTTCTCATGGACTTTATATTTTATTAAGTCCTTCATGCATCTGAGATAAGGCCTTGAGCCCCCAATATAGTTATATAGTCTTAGGCACAGGAAACTAATGTCACTTACGCATCAACCCAATATCAGGCATCACAAGTTCTTGAGATTTCTAAGACTTTATTGAAGTTGATGCTTAGGACTCGAGCCCCTCGAGGATTTTAGCAAGTTATCGGGCGCCAAGAAGGCACTAACGACGACTCTTTTTCACTCACGTGATTGCTAATGCTAAACCCATAGTTGCTTCATAGGGTCACAACCGTTTGAGCTAGACACGTGATGTTTCACATCGACCTAAGGGGGTTTGTGCCTAGAGATTTGTCAAAGAAAATAAATAATACGGTTTTGCTCAAGGAAAAAACTTGAACTTTATTTCATATAAGGCGAAGGGTACAGAGCTGGACAAAAGGAGGAGCCTGATTGGAATGGCACTCAGTGTTCTTGGAAAAATTCGATGTGGCATTGGGTTGAAATCCTCATCCTCGAAGATGGTTTGTGTCGATGTCGATCCTTGTGATCATGCCATCTTCCTGACTCTGATCTGCTACTCTACCTACATTGGGACATCCTCACTGGCCTTCATGCTCCATACCCTCATATGGGTCTATTGCCAACGAGGTCGTTGCATGACGTCATCTTGTCGATCCATGACATCATCTTGCTAATCCTTCTTTGAGTGCTTGAAGCATCGACGGTTCCTCTGTGGCCCCAAGCCATTCTTCCAAAGATTCCTTTGTAGATCCCTTGTTCATTCAATGTGTTAGGAGGAGCTGGTCCTAGGAGTTGTGGTATGGATGCTAGTATATTCGGAGAATGTCCGAGTAAGCCATCTAGCGAGCCATCCTTCAGAGTGTTTGGGATAATCTTTCTGAGGACGCGGAGAGGAGCCTCGAGGAAACAGGTCCTTGGTATGCCTTGAGAAGTGTTGAATAAGCGAGTCAGCTATATGCCCAGTGAGTTTATTGGTCGCTAACTCCCTAAAAGTGCCAGCCAAATGTTCATCGACTTGAACCGCCTTTTGGGTGAGAAAGGGGTCGAGAACCCAGCGTAGTGATTAATCGATAGTTAGCAGCAAATCGGAGGGGACCAGCCTTCCAGTTGAGTCGGTGATGAGCGTTGTATCACCCAAGACAAATGTTGTCCTAGGCTTGGTAGAAAGTCAATGTGGTGATGCTATTAGATCCTAGTGAAAGCAACGTGACCCTACCTAGCATGCTAGCTTTCGGTGAATCACCGAGAAGTCCACCTAAGAGGGTACTAGAGGTAGTGATTAAGGGAAGTGTAGGGCCTTCGAACCCAATGATCAACTCTAGGTTTATACTAGTTTGGTCCTCTTAGAGTATAATAACCCTATGTCTAGTCTTTTTGTATATAATATAATGGTGGAGCTTACGATACGATGAAATTAATAAGCTATGGAGGCTTAAGGCGTCGAAAGCAAGAAAAATATGAGATCGCTAGATGATCGAACAAATAAATGTCTCTTGGGTGTGTCGCCTCCTTTATATACTTAGTAGATGATCTCAACAACCCAGGACTCTATCCTAAGTCGATCTAAGATTACCTACCAAACTCGGGTGTTAATCCCCTAATTACATGGATTTTGATATAAACATATCCCCTCATGCTATATTTAGAGTCCAGTTACCCGATAAAGATTCAACCTTACTTATCGGAGTCAACCCCCCTCCATGGGATATACCGGATAGTAATGCTGGACTTGGTTTGCTCTTGATCCGTACTGATAAGCCCAATTCTAGGGTACCCGGGATCATATCCCGAAAATATAGACCGACTTACAAGTATGTGTTTATTCATCGCACAAATAGAGCCCATATTTAGGTTATTGGATTAATTAACACCATGGTAAAAAAATAACCTCCATCTATGAGCATGTGTTAAGTAATACTTTCAATATTTCTGATACCAATATCGGTTGTCCATGCTGAAATACTAATTCATTCTAAAATATTTCCTAAGTTTCATATTGTATGACTTTTTGGTCCTCCTTATATGTATATGTATATGTATATGTTGGCGTAAAGGATTACGCTAACAGGTTCTCTGAGATCAAGAACGGACAAACTGTGAGCTTGTGCTTAAGGACTATCTCAAGCCTCCGAACGGATAATAGCTTAAGTAGTCCGAATGTGTATATTAGAATAGTTGAGTCTTTTTTTCCTCCCATTACAGGGTGAAGAGGGGGGTATTTATAGGCCAAAATGTCTAAGGAAAAGACCTATTTACCCCTATGTTACAACCGACATAGTGGAAACTATTCGGTACCCTGAATAGGGTTAAAATAGTAAAACCTATCCGAGGCAAACGGATAAGCCAAACGTCTTATCAATCCTGTCGTTCTGCTTCGAGGCCTCATATCCTGCGAAGGGCTCCTTCGGACTTCAGATCGAAGCACCCTTCGGTTAAACGTCTCCACCTTCGAGTACGAATCCATTAGCTCCGAAGCTTAGTGAGTCCCTTTGAACTGTTAAACTCTAAGTCCTGAAAGTGAAGCATTTTCCCCCAATAGTAGCCCCTCGAATACGCCTCTCTGAATTTAACCTGTACAGAAGGGAGGCAGTATACGCAAGGAATATTTTCATATTCTGAGACTTAGAGAAAATTAGAACACATTACAGTCTTTCGGAGGATCTCTGATCTAGAGCATTCGGACCCTGACTCCGAGTTCTCAACCGCTGTGTGAATGCTCCGTAGGAGAGTGTACCGTTACGAAGCCCAAACGTCGTGAGGGACCGTTTGATTATAACCGTTACTATGCAAGTAGTCGTTACGCTCTGTAAAAGGTAACGATTGAAATTTACGGCAGTCTCTCGCCGTCCCACTTTCTGGACCCACCAGCCAGCGACGGAAGTCGAACCTGCAATGTGAATGCGATCGAAGCATAGCAACCAGCGGACGGTTATAAAAAGGGGATTATAAGTTACCCAAGGCTTTTTACCGTACCCAGCGCCTGCAAATCACTTTCTTCAACCTTCAATTCTCACAACCTTCCAATCCACCGAGCCATGGCGAGAACCAGCCACACCATTCCGGCAGCGGCGGGCACTCTGGCGCAGAGGCAAGCTTGGGCCGCATCGGCTGTGGCAGAAATGGCGGAAGCTCTGGGCGACGCCTGGCCCAAGAACCCTCGGGAGCTCCGCCCGCCATCCAAAAAGAAGATTCCTCAGAGCTTCCTCATCGGCCAGTCCACGAGCACCGTTGAGTCCATTGAAGAGACCATGGAAGGGAAGCTGGGGACCGGACTGAGGACTCGAGTCCCTGGGTCGGAATCAACCCCGAGGCCACAAAGCGGAGAAGTCGTGGTTTTCGAGGCCTTCTTCGAGGCAGGCTTGGGGCTTCCGGCCATCGACTTCCTGGCAGAGGTACTGGAGATGTTCCATATCACCTTACCTCAACTTTCCCCCAATGCCATTGTAACACCCCAAATTTTCAAAGCAATAAAAATAATATTAAATTCAATTTCTTGGAATATTTATTTCTGAAAATACTTTAAATACCTTTTTATACCCTTTTTAACTACAACATAGAGTAGATGGCCAAACCAGGGGCTGAAAAATTTTGTATAAACTCCCAAAGCCAAGAAATGTTTTTGAGAATTTTTATAGTTTTTTATCAACCTTGGAAGTAGCCCTAATATCTTAATCTAATTCCTGGAATTATTTTTATTCAGAAATGTATTAAAACAGTAATGGGCTCCCCTTTCCCCCTTCCCTCTCTCCCGGCCGGCCCAGCCCACTCCACCTCGCGCGCGCCACCTGACAACTGGGTCCCACCCGTCAGTGACCTTCTCTCCGCACCATCGCCCGGCCCCACCTGTCGGCACCCGCCGTTTCCCCCTCGCGCCCGAGCCCGGCCCCACCCGTCAGTCGCCGTTCGCTCACCCGCGCTCACTGGCTTGTGGCCCCCGCTCGTCAGAACCGTCTTCAACCCCGCGCCAGCCCCCCTAATCCCGCCGGCGAAAACTTCGCCTCGGATCCCCTCGCCGGCTCCCCCTCCCGTTAAACCGACGCCGGCCATTAACTCCCCGAGGCCCACCGCCCATTTAAACCCATAAAGGCACGCGTTTAAGCCCCCGGGAACGCAGCGCCGTGCATGGCCGCGCCCTCGCCGGCGACTTCAATCCCCCCCGGCTTTCCTTGCATGTGAGCCCCCTCCGACATCCTATTTAACCCCCTGGCCTCCGCCGCATCCGACCCCCACGCCCTCTCGCCTCGAGCACGATCAGAACGCACTCCACCCGGTTTTTAGCGCAACACCGCCGCCTGTTCTCCAGCCGTCGATCGCCGTCGCCAGGGTACCCCTCCGTCCTCGTCGACCGCACCTCCTTGACCGCAAAGACCACCCCTACCTCGGCCACACCTTCGCTGGCCAAGGAGATCGTCGGAACCCCATCGCCGACGAGGAGCCCGAAGTGCTTCGTCGTCTACCCTCGCCGCCGACCACTTCCCGTCGACCCCTCGCCTCGCCTAAGGTACCATCGTGACCGCCGTAGTGCCCTCTTTCCATTTCTAGGCTTAGATAGGACCCTAGTCGCTCGCCGTGGCCGCTGGCCCGTTCGCCGTCGCCGGAGAAGACGACCGGCACGGGTCGAGTACCCGTGCCGTGTCGGATCTGATCCCGACCGTGCGATCGCGATCGGACGACGCACGTGAGCCCACGTACGCGATCTAATCCGCGCCGTCGGATCTGGTCAAAGCGTTACGTTTTAATCTCACGCGTTGATTTTCATTTAAACCGGCGTGCGATCTCGTGCGTCCACGTGGTACCCCTTCGCACGTTTTAATCCTGACCGTCCATCGTGACTTACGCGTCCCGCCTCGCCCTCGCGCGTCGGATCTGGATCCGACGGTCCAGATCTACCCGGCGCACGCGCACAGTGCGGGGGTTCACCGTGAGCCTGGCTCACCGTGGACCCGAGGATTTAAAATTTGAAAATAAATTCCAGAAAAGGTTTAAAACTTGTAAAATTCATATCTAATGCATTTGAACTCTAAAAATTACCATTCCAATTTCAGAAAATTCATAAAATTATTCTCTACATGTTTATGCAATAAAAACAGTAGGTTTACTTTGACATTTTCATGTTTATTCAAATAAATATTTAAATGCCTTTAGGATTAAAATATGAATTCAAATGTTTGAACTTTAGAAAAAATTCATATTTATTCCTTTCTATTCATATACTGCAAAACACTAAATTACCATGAACTTTTCATTTCAAAACTTATTAGGGAACTTAATATGGGACTATTCACATTTAAACATTTGTTTTCTAAAAAGGACAACCCTTCATTTTAATCCCTTTAAAACTATTTATGAAATAAATTTCAGAACCTTAACAATGGAAATTATTTTACTTTTAATCAAAGCAACAGTGACTCATGTGCTATTAATGTAATGTTATATTGTTTGATTGAATGTGCTCTTTTTATTTTGCTTCATTATATTAAAAAGACTACGACGTCACCGAGGAGCCGGAATACTTCCCGGAAGTTCCTCCCTCCCCATTCGCTGAACAAGGCAAGTCACCAAACAATTCTTTTGAACATATTGAACCCATGTTTGAATTGACTATCGCTAAAACACATAGGTTATATATGCATTAGTCAAATGAACCCTTACATTATATTTATTTAGGATCCCCCGACCTTGATGTGCAACCCAAGCCATGCTATCTCGCCTAACCTCCTTGTCACCATATGATCAATGATATTAGCTAGTGTCCAATGTATTGACACGGCCGCTATAGGATAAAAATGAGTCGTAGCAAAATGGTTCTATTATATGATCCCCGTCATTTCTTATCCTTGGAAATTCTGTTGGTGATGAGTCATGGTTGTGAGTGTATGCATGGTGGGTTCCGGGTGCAAGCTAGGGCATTGGTCGGTAGCACCCGGGGCACTATAAGGACCGGTCTGAGGGATCCGTTGCAATACACTTACGTACTAACCACAAGTCTAGTGGGTAAGTCCTAACTAAGGTATGGGTTGTTCCAAACCGAGGCCACCATTTGGAGATGGGTCAAGTTGCACCTGCGGGTGACTTGTACCAATGTGGCGCAAAAGGGGGTGCGACGTTAGTCGGGATGCAGCCCGGCGCGCCGGCGAAACCTAGAGCGGGTGGTTATCGCTTGGAACATCTCATATTGAGGTTTTGGCACGAGTTCCCGTGAAATGGGTCATCTCGTTTGGGATGAGTGCGTGCCTTGTGGGTACAGTAGTACATCTCTGATCAGAGTCTTAAATCTTTTCGAAAAGCCGAGCCCACGGTCAAGGGCGGGTTGCGTGACATCCCCCAGTTAGTTTATTTTGAATATGTATGTGCATGATGGATTGACATTTAAGGACTGTTGAGCGAGGTGGGGCTGACTGTACCCCTCGAGTTAGTCGATGCTGATGATGCTCATGTTTACTTTCCGCATGATTAAAACATGATTACACTAAATGCCATAACTGCAACTGCATTATTCTGCAATGTTAGCCATTATCCTTCCTTGTTTATTATCCTGCATTATTATTTGCATTTGCGGTGGCTTGTTGAGTACTTTTTGTACTCATACCCGTTGGACCCCACAGAGGATGCTTACTTTGAAGACGGTCTGGAGTAGCAACCCAGTCGAGAAGAAAGATCCTGAAGAAGATGTTCGTCATGCCGTTTTCTAATTATTTCACTTTGCCGTTTTTATTAAAACAATGATGTAATAAATATGGTCTGCGTACCATGAACAATGTCGTATGTACGGTTGTCGCATGATGAACCTCTTGTATTATTGTTTTTCTTATGAAATTCAATAATGTCTCGATTTGTTAAATCGGGGCGCTACAAGATGGTATCAGAGCCGACTCGACTGTAGGAAGCCAAACAGACCCGCCTAGCCATTAGCCGCAGGAAATTATTTCTCGAAAATCTACTTCATAAACTTTGTTCCTCTCCTCACATTTATTCAACTGCTGTTTTGTAGATGCCTATCTACCAAGTCCACAGTTACTGCCGCCACTACGAGGGCTTCGTCCGGGAGCTCCGTATAATGCTCACCTTCCTCGGGTTCCTCTTCGAACCCGAATTTCAAGGAGTGTACCCCGACGAGTTCGCCGGGCCTTGCGACGTCTCCCTCACCGTCCACGGCTCCGGAGAACACCTGCCGCCCTACACCACCGCACTTGGAGGCCCGACTTTCGACGTCGCGTGCCAACGAGTCGCCCTCCAGGCCCTCATGGAGCTGAGGATGATCTACGATGATCGTCTTCAGGACTCGTCCTTCCGGCTCGTGCCGAAGCGCACTCCCGGAGCCCACCGTAGCATCTACCTCGGAGTTCACTCCGTGCGTGATCCGGTCATGGCCCGGCAGTCGCGTCTTCTACAGGCCATGGACGATCTCCACACCGAGGCGGTGCTCGACGCCGACGAGCACCATGAGGCGGTTGAGTTCCTTCGTGAAGAGACGAAGAACTTGATCCAACAGAATGGCGAGTTGCAGCGCAAAATTATGCAGCTGCAGAAGGATATCACGGAGATGGTTCCTCTTCTTCCAAGGAAGAAGAAGCCCATCCGTGAGCCCCTCCCTCGCCCCAAGAGGATCCCGCCACGACCCTCCCCCGCCAGGCCCTCCACCAGCGCCCCTCCTCCACGCCCCGGCCTCGTCTCCGACTCCATCATCGAGAATTTTCTCGAGCCCACCATCTCTCTGGAGCCGCGCACTCGTGGTTCCGAGAGCACGGAGACCGCCTCCGGTGGCGAGTAGGCGTTAGGAGACGCGAATTTAAATAAAAATCATAATTTTGTATGTGGTGCCGTCTGCAACGAGTTGGGTTGTAGATGGAATAAGAGCTTGATGTAATGAACAATTTATACCACTTGATATATTTATGTGCTTGAATCTTATGATATTTTTGGTTGTATTTTTGTTTCGTCATCTTTTGCTTTATCACTTTGTATATTCAGAAGATGACCGATCACCAGAACACCGGTTCCAACAACGGAGCAGGAGGAAGCCGTGATGCGCCCGAGGGTGTTGTACCCAACTGGGGTGCAACGGGCCCACGTCGGTCTGGGTCGCCTTCCGCCAACCACCCCACCTTGGCGGAGATGATGGCGAATCAGAACCACCTGATCACCGCCCTCCTCACCCAAATGCAGAACCAACAGGCTCAGTTGGACCGTCTGCAGAACGGGGAGCCCGCCCCTCGTGCACCAGCACCCGCGCCCGCCCCGCAACTCTCCGAGTTTTTGCGCGTGCGTCCGCCCATCTTCTCGAGCACCACCAACCCGATGGAGGCCGGTGATTGGCTTCGCACCATCGGAAAGAAGCTCGACCTCCTCCCCTGCACCGACCGGGAGCGGGTGGCCTTCGCCACTCACCAGCTCTAGGGTCCCGCCGCGGAATGGTGGGACAACTATCGTGAGTCCCAGCCAGAGGGCCACGTGGTGACTTGGGCGGAGTTCACCATCGCTTTTTGCGCTGCCCACGTCCCCGCCGGTGTTATCGCGGTAAAACAGCAGGAGTTCCGCGACCTGCAGCAAGGCAACAAGACCGTCATGGAGTACCTCCATGAGTTCAACCGCCTCGCCCGCTACGCGCCGGAGGAAGTGCGCACCGACGCCCTCCGCCAAGCCAAGTTCCTCAGGGGACTTAAGGATGAGCTGTCCATCCAGCTCATCGCCGCCGACTTCGCCGACTTCCAACGGCTGGTCAACAAAGCGCTCATCCAAGAGACTGAGCAGAACAAGCTGGACCTCAAGAAGAGGAAGATGATCGCCTTCAAGCATCAGCAGGCGAACTCTCAGAGGCCCTGCTTCGTCCCTCCGCCACCAGCGCCCGCCTACCATCCTCGGCCCGCCTACAGGCCACCTCACGCCGCCGGTGGACCCAACGCCGGGCATCCTCGCCCCGCTCCACCAGCTCCGGCCGCTCAGCTGACACCAGCCGCCAAGGCCCCGGTCTTGAAGGATCGCCAAGGAAGGCCGGTTGTCTGCTTCAACTGCCGCAAGGAAGGGCACTATGCACACCAGTGTCCTCACCCCAAGCCAGCTCAGGGCGCGGCACCCAACCAGGCGGTTCGTGCCCGCGTCAACCACATCAGCGCGGAGGAAGCTCAGGAGGCTCCTGAAGTCGTGCTCGGTACGTTTACTGTGAATTCCGTACCGGCCGTCATATTATTTGACTCTGGAGCAACCCACACCTTCATCTCGGAAAATTTTGTGAAAATAAACGAACTGGACGTGCTCCCTCTACCCATTCCCATGGTGATTGCCACCCCCGGCAATAGGACCTCAGCCCGCTTATACAGCCCTAAGGTTCAAATTGACATCCAAGGAGTACTGTTTCGGGCCGAGCCTGTCCTCATCCAATGCACCGGACTCGACCTTATACTAGGGATGGATTGGTTGATGAAGCACAAGGGAGTGATCGACTGTGCCAACAAGTCCGTCATGGTGACCCATCCTGAAGGCGTAACCGTCACCTTTCGGATGGCCAGTCGCAAACCACTCGGAGCATCCCTTCGCTCCATAGCTCTTGAAGAGGTGCCTATAGTCAAGGAGTTTGCGGATGTCTTCCCTAAAGATCTACCCGGAATGCCTCCCAAGCGGGACATCGAATTCAGAATCGAACTTGTCCCCGGGACCACTCCAATCTCCAAGCGCCCGTACCGAATGGCCGCCAATGAACTAGCTGAAGTCAAGAGCAACATCGAAGACCTAGAGCAGAAAGGTTACATTCGACCGAGTACCTCACCCTGGGGTGCACCGGTTATATTTGCCATGAAGAAGGACAAGACCAAGAGGATGTGCGTGGACTATAGAGCCTTGAATGACGTAACCATCAAGAACAAGTACCCATTGCCTCAGATCGACGACCTGTTCGATCAACTGAAAGGATCCTCGGTGTTTTCCAAGATTGACCTCAGGTCAGGTTATCACCAGTTGAGGATTAGAGAAGAAGACATACCCAAGACTGCCTTCACCTCCCGCTATGGCTCTACGAGTACACCGTGATGTCGTTCGGACTCACGAATGCCCCGGCCTTTTTCATGAACATGATGAACAATGTATTCATGGAGTTCTTGGACAAGTTCATCGTGGTATTCATCGACGATATCCTCGTTTACTCCAAGACCAAGGAAGAACACGAGACTCACCTCCGTCTGACCCTCGGAAAGCTAAGGGAGCAGCAACTGTACGCCAAATACAGCAAATGCGAATTTTGGTCGTCTGAGGTGAAGTTCCTCGGCCATGTTATATCTGCTGGAGGAATAGCAGTGGACCCAACCACCGTTGAAGCGGTAACCAACTGGCTGCAGCCCACGACCGTGACCGAGATCCGGAGTTTTCTCGGATTGGCCGGATACTACCGCCGATTCATCGAGAATTTTTCCAAGATCGCCAAGCCTATGACCAGACTTCTGCAGAAGGAAGTAAAGTTTGAATGGACCCCCGACTGCGAAGAGAGCTTCCAGACCCTCAAGAAGAAGCTAGTGTCAGCTCCCATTCTGACTCTGCCAGACATCCGGAAAGACTTCCACGTCTACTGTGATGCCTCTCGTCAAGGATTGGGATGCGTCTTAATGCAAGAAGGGAAAGTGATATCCTACGCCTCCCGGCAACTGAGACCGCATGAGCTGAACTACCCAACCCACGACCTGGAACTAGCAGCCGTGGTTCATGCCTTGAAGATATGGAAACATTACCTTGTGGGAAATCGGTGTGAGGTCTTCACCGACCACAAGAGCCTCAAGTACATATTCACCCAACCAGATCTGAATCTCAGGCAAAGGAGATGGTTGGAACTGATCAAGGATTACGACTTGGGCATCCATTATCATCCGGGCAAAGCGAATGTGGTGGCAGACGCCCTTAGTCGAAAAGGGTACTGCAATGCCATCATGATTCAAGACCAAGCTCCTTTACTTTACAAGGAGATGGAAAGGCTAAACCTAGGGATCACCACCCGAGCGTACCTCGCTGCCTTGGAGTCTCGGCCTGTCTTAATAGACCAGATCCGAGTGAAGCAGAAGGAAGACCCGGACATCCTGGAGATCCAGCAAAACATGAAGAAGGGTAAAGCCCCCGGATTTTCCGAGGATGAGCATGGTACCATCTTGTTCGGAAACCGGATCTGCATACCCGACAAACCTGAGTTGAAGACCCTCATCCTTCAAGAAGCCCATGATACATTATACTCCATTCATCCCGGGAGTACAAAGATGTATCAAGACCTGAAGGAAAAATATTGGTGGGTCAGCATGAAGAGGGAAATAGCTGAGTATGTGGCCAAGTGCGACACATGCCGGCGAGTCAAGGCAGAGCATCAGAGACCTGCCGGACTGCTTCAACCTCTCAAAGTCCCTGAATGGAAGTGGGAAGAGATAGGAATGGACTTCATCACGGGACTGCCCAGGACCCAAGCTGGTCACGATTCTATCTGGGTGATCGTCGACCGACTCACCAAGGTAGCTCACTTCGTTCCGGTCAAGACAACTTACACCGTCGCCAAGTTGGCTGAGTTGTATATGACCCGGATCGTGTGCCTTCACGGAGTTCCTAAGAAGATTGTATCTGACCGTGGGAGTCAGTTTACCTCCAAGTTTTGGAAGAACCTTCAAGAGGAACTAGGCACCCGGCTGAACTTTAGCACCGCCTATCATCCACAGACCGACGGTCAAACCGAAAGGGTCAACCAGATATTGGAGGATATGCTTAGAGCTTGCACTCTAGACTTTGGCGGAATGTGGGACAAGAACTTACCATATGCAGAGTTCTCCTACAACAACAGCTATCAAGCCAGCCTGCAAATGTCCCCGTTCGAAGCACTCTATGGACGTAAGTGCAGAACGCCGTTGCTCTGGGATCAGACCGGAGAGTCACAACTGTTTGGGACTGATTTATTAAGAGAAGCTGAAGAGAAGGTTAAGATCATAAGAGACCGATTGAAGGCAGCCCAATCCAGGCAAAAGAGCTATGCCGACAACCGTCGAAGGGACCTAGCCTTTGAGGAGGGCGATTATGTCTACCTCCGAGTCACTCCCCTCCGTGGCACTCAAAGGTTCAACATGAAAGGCAAACTAGCACCTCGCTACGTCGGACCTTTCCAGATCCTCCGACGACAAGGAGAAGTGGCATATCAACTTGAACTGCCTCCATCCTTGGCAGGAGTTCATGATGTGTTCCATGTCTCTCAGCTGAAGAAGTGCCTCCGTGTACCCACCGAACAAGCCGACCTTCAGCAGCTTAATGTCCAAGAAGACTTGACCTACATAGAGAAACCCGTCAAGATCTTGGAGACCAAGGAGAGAGTAACCAGAAGTCGCGTTGTCCGCTTCTGCAAGGTCCAATGGAATAACCATCCCGCCGAAGAAGCCACTTGGGAAAAAGAAGACGAACTGAAAGCCCAATATCCCGAATTATTCGAGTAACGTTCCAATCTCGAGGACGAGATTCTTGTAAGAGGGATAGGTTTGTAACACCCCAAATTTTCAAAGCAATAAAAATAATATTAAATTCAATTTCTTGGAATATTTATTTCTGAAAATACTTTAAATACCTTTTTATACCCTTTTTAACTACAACATAGAGTAGATGGCCAAACCAGGGGCTGAAAAATTTTGTATAAACTCCCAAAGCCAAGAAATGTTTTTGAGAATTTTTATAAATTTTTATCAACCTTGGAAGTAGCCCTAATATCTTAATCTAATTCCTGGAATTATTTTTATTCAGAAATGTATTAAAACAGTAATGGGCTCCCCTTTCCCCCTTCCCTCTCTCCCGGCCGGCCCAGCCCACTCCCCCTCGCGCGCGCCACCTGACAACTGGGTCCCACCCGTCAGTGACCTTCTCTCCGCACCATCGCCCGGCCCCACCTGTCGGCACCCGCCGTTTCCCCCTCGCGCCCGAGCCCAGCCCCACCCGTCAGTCGCCGTTCGCTCACCCGCGCTCACTGGCTTGTGGCCCCCGCTCGTCAGAACCATCTTCAACCCCGCGCCAGCCCCCCCCTAATCCCGCCGGCGAAAACTTCGCCTCGGATCCCCTCGCCGGCTCCCCCTCCCGTTAAACCGACGCCGGCCATTAACTCCCCGAGGCCCACCGCCCATTTAAACCCATAAAGGCACGCGTTTAAGCCCCCGGGAACGCAGCGCCGTGCATGGCCGCGCCCTCGCCGGCGACTTCAATCCCCCCCCGGCTTTCCTTGCATGTGAGCCCCCTCCGACGTCCTATTTAACCCCCCGGCCTCTGCCGCGTCCGACCCCCACGCCCTCTCGCCTCGAGCACGATCAGAACGCACTCCACCCGGTTTTTAGCGCAACACCGCCGCCTGTTCTCCATCCGTCGATCGCCGTCGCCAGGGTACCCCTCCGTCCTCGTCGACCGCACCTCCGTGACCGCAAAGACCACCCCTACCTCGGCCACACCTTCGCTGGCCAAGGAGATCGCCGGAACCCCATCGCCGACGAGGAGCCCGAAGTGCTTCGTCGTCTACCCTCGCCGCCGACCACTTCCCGTCGACCCCTCGCCTCGCCTAAGGTACCATCGTGACCGCCGTAGTGCCCTCTTTCCATTTCTAGGCTTAGATAGGACCCTAGTCGCTCGCCGTGGCCGCTGGCCCGTTCGCCGTCGCCGGAGAAGACGACCGGCACGGGTCGAGTACCCGTGCCGTGTCGGATCTGATCCCGACCGTGCGATCGCGATCGGACGACGCACGTGAGCCCACGTACGCGATCTAATCCGCGCCGTCGGATCTGGTCAAAGCGTTACGTTTTAATCTCACGCGTTGATTTTCATTTAAACCGGCGTGCGATCTCGTGCGTCCACGTGGTACCCCTTCGCACGTTTTAATCCTGACCGTCCATCGTGACTTACGCGTCCCGCCTCGCCCTCGCGCGTCAGATCTGGATCCGACGGTCCAGATCGACCCGGCGCACGCGCACAATGCGCGGGTTCACCGTGAGCCTGGCTCACCGTGGACCCGAGGGATTTAAAATTTGAAAATAAATTCCAGAAAAGGTTTAAAACTTGTAAAATTCATATCTAATGCATTTGAACTCTAAAAATTACCATTCCAATTTCAGAAAATTCATAAAATTATTCTCTACATGTTTATGCAATAAAAACAGTAGGTTTACTTTGACATTTTCATGTTTATTCAAATAAATATTTAAATGCCTTTAGGATTAAAATATGAATTCAAATGTTTGAACTTTAGAAAAAATTCATATTTATTCCTTTCTATTCATATACTGCAAAACACTAAATTACCATGAACTTTTCATTTCAAAACTTATTAGGGAACTTAATATGGGACTATTCACATTTAAACATTTGTTTTCTAAAAAGGACAACCCTTCATTTTAATCCCTTTAAAACTATTTATGAAATAAATTTCAGAACCTTAACAATGGAAATTATTTTACTTTTAATCAAAGCAACAGTGACTCATGTGCTATTAATGTAATGTTATATTGTTTGATTGAATGTGCTCTTTTTATTTTGCTTCATTATATTAAAAAGACTACGACGTCACCGAGGAGCCGGAATACTTCCCGGAAGTTCCTCCCTCCCCATTCGTTGAACAAGGCAAGTCACCAAACAATTCTTTTGAACATATTGAACCCATGTTTGAATTGACTATCGCTAAAACACATAGGTTATATATGCATTAGTCAAATGAACCCTTACATTATATTTATTTAGGATCCCCCGACCTTGATGTGCAACCCAAGCCATGCTATCTCGCCTAACCTCCTTGTCACCATATGATCAATGATATTAGCTAGTGTCCAATGTATTGACACGGCCGCTATAGGATAAAAATGAGTCGTAGCAAAATGGTTCTATTATATGATCCCCGTCATTTCTTATCCTTGGAAATTCTGTTGGTGATGAGTCATGGTTGTGAGTGTATGCATGGTGGGTTCCGGGTGCAAGCTAGGGCATTGGTCGGTAGCACCCGGGGCACTATAAGGACCGGTCTGAGGGATCCGTTGCAATACACTTACGTACTAACCACAAGTCTAGTGGGTAAGTCCTAACTAAGGTATGGGTTGTTCCAAACCGAGGCCACCATTTGGAGATGGGTCAAGTTGCACCTGCGGGTGACTTGTACCAATGTGGCGCAAAAGGGGGTGCGACGTTAGTCGGGATGCGGCCCGGCGCACCGGCGAAACCTAGAGCGGGTGGTTATCGCTTGGAACATCTCATATTGAGGTTTTGGCACGAGTTCCCGTGAAATGGGTCATCTCGTTTGGGATGAGTGCGTGCCTTGTGGGTACAGTAGTACATCTCTGATCAGAGTCTTAAATCTTTTCGAAAAGCCGAGCCCACGGTCAAGGGCGGGTTGCGTGACATCCCCCAGTTAGTTTATTTTGAATATGTATGTGCATGATGGATTGACATTTAAGGACTGTTGAGCGAGGTGGGGCTGACTGTACCCCTCGAGTTAGTCGATGCTGATGATGCTCATGTTTACTTTCCGCATGATTAAAACATGATTACACTAAATGCCATAACTGCAACTGCATTATTCTGCAATGTTGGCCATTATCCTTCCTTGTTTATTATCCTGCATTATTATTTGCATTTGCGGTGGCTTGTTGAGTACTTTTTGTACTCATACCCGTTGGACCCCACAGAGGATGCTTACTTTGAAGACGGTCTGGAGTAGCAACCCAGTCGAGAAGAAAGATCCTGAAGAAGATGTTCGTCATGCCGTTTTCTAATTATTTCACTTTGCCGTTTTTATTAAAACAATGATGTAATAAATATGGTCTGCGTACCATGAACAATGTCGTATGTACGGTTGTCGCATGATGAACCTCTTGTATTATTGTTTTTCTTATGAAATTCAATAATGTCTCGATTTGTTAAATCGGGGCGCTACAGCCATCGCCCGTCTAGCTGTCTTCGAATGGGCGCTCCGGGCTGAAGGGTGCGAGGGGCGATCGGAGGTCTTCGCCGCCACCCACGAAGCCATCTGCCAGCCGAAGCCGCAGAACGGGCCCAGGGACACAAAGGTGATAACAGCCTTCGGCAGGGTCAATTTCCAGCTGTGGAGGGAGCACGCCCAACACTTTCCCACGAAGGCCATCAACGATCGATGGTACGCCAACTGGATACTTCGGTGGTTCTATGCCGAAGTCAGAGAGGACTCTCCCCTCGCGGGACCGCTTCAGGAGATCTGGTTCGGGAAGGAGGCTGAGATCGCTCCGAACCCTAGCCTGCTCTCAACGCGGCTAGGGCTATTGACCTTGGTGTCTCTCCGTATGAGCATGCGCGACCTCGCTGAAGAGTTCATTGCTCTTCGGATTCCACCTCTCGGGGCCAACTGGCCGATAGTGTTTCAACGGGCTTTGGAGGGTGAACTCCAAACTTTAGGTAAGACTTCAATTCCTGCAATAGTATGTTAGATGATGAAAATAACATACTTATAATATGTTACCCTTTTTTCAGCGGCTCCACTGGCGCTGGCTCCGGAGGAGATAGCTCGGGCCACCGAACGGGTCCTTGGAGCCCCTACGGTGGCTGAATGACAGAAGAGGCTCGAGCTAGTGGAGAGCTGGGAGCATTCCAACAGGGTGTGGGGAGCTCTCGGGATGGTGCCTCCTCCTCTTCCAAATTTTACCTCGACCGGAGCAGCTCCTCGTAAACGGAAAGCCATCGCCGAACCTCCGAAGAAGGCCAGCAAGACCCCGCCGAAAAAGAAGAAAGTGGCGAAGATACCTCCGCAACTGGCTCCAGCCTCGTCTACTTTGTCCTTTGACGTTCGGAGCTCAGCCCCAGAGGATTCCAATGCCCATCTGGCGGAGACCTTCGAGAACTATCTCTTGGAGGGCGACGAAGATGCGGCAGGGGTCCCAGTCAAAACTTCTGCTCGGGAGGTTGCGGAGGTAGACTCGACACTCACACATGTGCCTGCTGTCGTGGACTTGGAGCCGAACCCTGTCGCCCCCAACTCGCCCGTAGCCGGGGTGATCACGGCGGAGGTCGAGGCTCTAGCGGAAAACACACCGGAGAGGACTTCGGGAGACGACATCGATGATATCCTTCGGATGTATGAAGTCCTGGAGGATCCGACGATCTTGCCTCACAGTGCCTCCGAAGGTACACTTCGAATCTTTTACCTTGGTTGATTCCTGCAACAATTTTAACTTGTGAATGTTCACCTATACCTTGGTACTGTAGGTACATCGAAGGGCTACGAAGCCCCGGCCGTACGCGAAGTCCTAGCTTCTTCGGAGGTCGTGGTTCCGATGGACACCTCGACTCCGCTAGACGCCCCAGCCCCGGTGACGGGGGCCGTTCCTGCCGACGTGGCTTCGGCGACTGAGGTAGCCCCTGCTGATGTGGCTCCCGCCAGAGGGGTAGCCATCGAAGGACGAGCTACTTCCGCCATAGTCACACCGTCTGTCTTTGTGCCGGGGAGGGGCAAAAGCATGTCCAGCCTCGGGCTCCCTCCCGGCCCAACGACTACCTCGGCTAGCAACTTGGAGGAGGAGACCACAGCGGACGATCACCAGGCTTCGTCTTGGCTTCCTCTGCTGGCTCCGTTCTTGGAACACCGGATCGGCCTCCGAGCGCTCCTGGAGCCCTTGGCGGAGAAAAGCCAGGACATCGCCAATTCTGATTTGGTTTCTTCCCTGAGTGAAGCCAGGGCTCTGGTGCTCAACATGGCCCTCGAAAGGGCTGCCCTTCAGGTATGAAAAGCACCACAACTATTTCTGATTAGTAACTGTGAATACTTGGTACTTACTTGTTCTTTTTTGCAGCAATTCGTCCTTGCTAGAGCGGCAGCGACTTACAATGAAGTCGAAACCAATCGACTCAAAAGGAAGGTTACTGTGGTGCCCCGATTTATCAAATCGGAACATTATTGAATTTCATAAGAAAAACAATAATACAAGAGGTTCATCATGCGACAATCATACATACGACAGTGTTCATGGTACGCAGACCATAATTATTACATCAGAGTTTTAATAAAAATAGTAATAAAGATATTTAAAATGCATGACGAACGCCTTCTTCAAGATCTTTTCTCTTGACTAGGTCGCTACTCCAGACCGTCTTCATAGTAGGCATCCTTTGTGGGGTTCAACGGGTATGAGTACGAAAAGTACTCAACAAGCCACCACAGATGCAAGTAATAATGCAAGGTAATAACAAAGGAAGGATAATTGGCTAATAAGTGCGGAAAAGTACATTTTCAGTTATTGCAGTTAATGTAGTCAAATTTCATCATGCGGAAAGTAAACATGAACAACAATAACATCATCTAACTTGAGGAGTATGTTTTACCTCCTCGCACAACAGTCCTTACATGTCAAACATCATGCACATACATTTCAATAGTAAACTAACTGTGGGATGTCACGCAACCCGCCCTTGACCGTGGGCTCGGCTTTTCGAAAAGATTAATGACTCTGATCAGAGATGTACTACTGTACCCACAAGGCACGCAATCATCCCAAACACCAAAGTGTAATGAGATGACCCATACCACGGGAACTCGTGCCAAAACCTCAGCATGAAATGCTCCAAGCGATAACCACCCGCTCTAGGTTTCGCCGGCGCACCGGGCCGCATCCCGGCTAACGTCACACCCCCTTTTGCGCCACGTCGGTACAAGCCACCCGCAGGTGCTGCTTGACCCATCTCCAAATGGTGGCCTCAGTTTGGAAGACTCCATACCTTAGTTAGGACTTACCCATTAGACTTGTGGTTAGTACGGAAGTGTATTGCAACGGATCCCGCAGACCGGACCTTATAGTGCCCCGGGTGCTACCGACAATTGCCCTAGCTTGCACCTGGAACCCACCATGCATTCGCTCACAACCACAACTCCAACACCGACAGAATTCCAAAGATGAGAATAACGGGGATCATATAGTAGAACCAATCGCTACGACTCATTTTTAATCCTATAGCAATCGTGTCAATACATTGGACACTAGCTAATAATACTAATTATATGGTGACAAGGAGTTTAGGCTAGAGAGCATGGCTTGGGTTGCATATCAAGGTCGGGGGATCCTAATAAAAATATTGTAAGGGTTTCATTTGACTAATGCATGTATATCCTATGTGTTTTAGCGATAGTTTAGTAAAACATGGGTTCAACATGCTCAAAAGATTGGTTTGGTGACTTGCCTTGTTCAGCGAAGGGAGAGGAAGGAACTTCCGAGAAATATTCCGGCTCCTCGACGGCGTCGTAATCTTCCCAATATAAATAAAGTAAAATAAAATAAATACAACATTCAATTTAAAACAATCTAAAACCACACAACAAGCACATAGGTTTAAATTGGTTTTAATTTAAAGGAAATCAAGTTGTTAAGTTTCTAAAATTTATTTTAGAAATAATTTAGAAGGAATTATAATGAAGGACTGTCCTTTATAAAATGGGTTTTAAATTTGAATAATCTCATTTTGAGTTTTCTAAATAATTTAAAATGAAAGGTTCAGAGAAAACTTAGTGGTTTCATTATTCTAACAGGGAATAAATAAATATAAGCTTTACTGAAATTTAAATAATTAAATTTACATTTTTACTCTAAGGGCATTTGAATACCTATTTAAATAAACCTAAAAAATCCAAAGTAAACATATTGTTTTTATTAAATGAACATGTAGAGAATAATATGACAAATTTTCTGAAAGTGGAATGGTAATTTTTGAAGTTAAAATGCGCTATATATGAATTTTACAAGTTTAAAGCAGTTTCTAGAATTTATTTTCAAATTTAAATCGCCTCGGGTCCACGGTGAGCCAGGCCCACGGTGAACCCGCGCACTGTGCACGTGGTCCGGCCCAATCTGGACCATTGGATCCAGATCCAACGCGCGAGGGCGAGGCGGGGGAGTTAAAGTGATGTGGACGGCTCAGATTAAAACATCGAACCGGTACGCATCGTGCGGCTCAGATCATGTGCGGGATTTTAAATCTAGCGAACGGCTCAGATTAGAACGTACCCCTTCACCGAGATCTAACGGATCCGATTAAATCGCATGAGGGACTTAATCATCACCGTTGGATCCAGATCGCACGATCACGCGTGAATCCAACACGGCACGGGTACTCAGCCCGTGCCGGTCGTCTTCTCTGGTGACGGCGAGCGACGGCGGCCCAAGCTAGACCTAGAAATGGAAAGAGGACGCCTAGGGGAACACGGGGGTACCTTTGCGGTGGTCTGAGGTCGATGGGGCGTGGCCGGCGGCGAGGGTAGACGACGAGGTGGTTTGGGTCCTTGGCGGCGACGGCGATCCGGCGAGGTTCGGCGTCGACGGAGGGGTGGCCGGGGTTGGTGTCGTCCTTGCGGTCACAATGGTGGGGTTGTCTAGGTCGGAGGAGGTCACCGGTGATGGTGAGTGGCGACCAGAGTGCGGGTGGCGGTGTGGCGCTAAAAACGGGAGTGTGGGCGTTCGGTTCGTTCTCGCAGCGAGTGAGTGTGGGGGTAAAATGCGGACGCCCAGGGGGTTTAAATAGGGTCGTTGGCAGGGGCAGAGGGGCGCAATTGGGGGGGGAGGCCGCGAGTAAAAGTGCTTCAACGCCGGCGAGCTTCTTTCCATGCATGCGGACGACGGTTCCAGGGCGATGACGCGTGGGTTAATGAGGGGAAACGGTCGGCGCGTCGCGGGGGTGGTAATGGCGTCGACGAATTAACGCAAGGGGGGCTGATGGGGCGGATCCGAGGCGGGATCGGGGGCCAGCGAGGTTAGGGGGGTTAGCGCGAGGTGGACGACGGATCCGACAGGTGGGCCAAGGCGGTCAACGGGAGCGAGCGCACGAGCGCGGAGACTGACGGGTGGAGTCGGGCTCGAGCGCGAGAGGGAGTGGTCGGCGCCGACATGTGGGGCCGGGGTGTCGGGTGCGCGCGCGAGGGGAGAGGGGCTGGGCCGGCTGGGAGAGAGAGAAAGGGAGGGGAGGCCCATTACTGTTTTAAAAGGTTTTCTGATTTAAAATAATTATAGAAAATAGATTAAATCATTTGGGACCTTTCCAGGGTGGATAAAAATTTATAAAAATTCTCAAAAATATATCTTGGCTTTGGGATCATATACAAAAATTTTCAGCTCCTGGTTTGGCCATTTCATCTAGGTTGTAGTTCAAAAGGGTAAAGGAGGGTATTGAAGGTATTTCCAAAATAATAAATTCCAGGAAATTGGATTAAATAATGTTTTTATTTCTTTGAAAATTTGGGGTGTTACAAACCTATCCCCCTTACAAAGAATCTCGTCCTCGAGATTGGAGTGCTACTCGAATAGCTCGGGGTACTGGGCTTTCAGCTCGTCTTCTTTTTCCCATGTAGCTTCTTCGGTGGGGTGGTTGTCCCACTGAACCTTGCAGAAGTGAACTACACGGCTCCTGGTTACCCTTTCCTTGGTTTCCAAGATCTTGATGGGTTTCTCGATGTAGGTCAAGTCTTCCTGGACATTGAGTTGTTGAAGATCAGCCTGCTCGGTGGGCACACGAAGACACTTCTTCAATTGTGAGACGTGGAACACATCGTGAACAACTGCCAATGATGGAGGCAGTTCAAGTTGATAGGCCACTTCTCCTTGCTGTCGGAGAATCTGAAAAGGTCCGACGTAGCGGGGTGCTAGCTTGCCTTTCATGTTGAACCTTTGAGTGCCACGGAGGGGAGTGACTCGGAGATAGACATAATCACCCTCCTCAAAGGTTAAGTCTCTGCGACGGTTATCGGTGTAGCTCTTTTGTCGGGACTGGGCTATCTTTAATCTGTCCCTAATAATCTTGACCTTCTCTTCAGCTTCCCTTAGAATATCCGTCCCAAACAGTTACGACTCTCCAGTCTGATCCCAGAGCAGCGTTGTTCTGCACTTGCGCCCATAAAGTGCTTCGAACGGGGACATTTGCAAGCTGGCTTGATAGATGTTGTTGTAGGAGAACTCCGCGTAGGGTAAGTTCTTGTCCCACATTCTGCCAAAGTCTAGAGCGCAAGCTCTAAGCATATCCTCCAGTATCTGGTTGACCCTTTCGGTTTGACCGTCGGTTTGTGGATGATAGGCGGTGCTAAAGTTCAGCCGGGTGCCGAGTTCCTCTTGAAGGTTCTTCAAAAACTTGGAGGTAAACTGACTCCCACGGTCAGATACGATCTTCTTAGGAACTCCGTGAAGGCATACAATCCGGGTCACATACAACTCAGCCAACTTGGCGACGGTGTAAGTTATCTTGACCGAGATGAAGTGAGCTACCTTGGTGAGTTGGTCGATGATCACCCAGATAGAATCATGACCAGCTTGGGTCTGGGGCAGTCCCGTGATGAAGTCCATTCCTATCTCTTCCCACTTCCATTCGGGGACCTTGAGGGGTTGAAGAAGTCCAGCAGGTCTTTAATGCTCTGCCTTGACTCGCCGGCATGTGTCGCACTTGGCCACATACTCAGCTATTTCCCTCTTCATGCTGACCCACCAATAATTTTCCTTCAGGTCTTGATACATCTTTGTACTCCCGGGATGTATGGAGTATAGAGTATCGTGGGCTTCCTGAAGGATGAGGGTTTTCAATTCGGGTTTGTCAAGTACGCATATCCGGTTTCCGAACCATATGGTACCATGCTCATCCTCGGAGAATCCGGGGGCTTTACCCTTCCGCATGTTCTGTTGGATCTCCAAGATATTCGGGTCATCCTTCTGCTTTTCTCGGATCTGGTCTATCAAGACAGGCCGAGACTCCATGGCAGCGAGATACGCTCGGGTGGTGATCCCTAAATTCAGCCTTTCCATCTCCTTGTATAGCAAAGGAGCCTGGTCCTGAATCATGATGGCATTGCAGTACCCTTTTCGACTAAGGGCGTCTGCCACCACGTTTGCCTTGTCTGGATGATAATGGATGCCCAAGTCGTAATCCTTGATCAGTTCCAACCATCTCCTCTGCCTGAGGTTCAGGTCTGGTTGGGTGAATATGTACTTGAGGCTCTTATGGTCAATGAAGACCTCACACCGATTTCCCACAAGGTAATGTCTCCATATCTACAAGGCATGAACCACAGCTGCTAACTCCAGGTCGTGGGTTGGGTAGTTCAGCTCATGCGGTCTCAGCTGTCGGGAGGCGTAGGATATCACCTTCCCATCTTGCATTAAGACGCATCCTAAACCTTGGCGAGAAGCATCACAGTAGACGTGAAAGTCTTTTTGGATGTCAGGCAGGGTCAGGATTGGGGCTTACACGAGCTTCTTCTTGAGGGTTTGGAAGCTTTCTTCACAATTTGGGGTCCATTCAAACTTTACTTCCTTCTGCAACAGCCTGGTCATAGGTTTGGCGATCTTCGAAAAATTCTCGATGAACCGGCGGTAGTATCCGGCCAATCCGAGAAAACTCTGGATCTCGGTCACGGTCATGGGTTGCAGACAGTTGGTTACTGCTTCTACGGTGGTTGGGTCAACTGCTATTCCTCCGGCAGATATAACATGACCGAGGAACTTTACCTCTAACGACCAAAACTCGCACTTGCTATATTTGGCGTACAGTTGCTGCTCCCTTAGCTTTTCGAGGGTCAGACGGAGGTGGTCCTCATGTTCTTCCTTGGACTTGGAGTAGACGAGGATATCGTCAATGAATACCACGATGAACTTATCCAAGAACTCCATGAAAACATTGTTCATCATGTTCATGAAAAAGGCTGGGGCATTCGTGAGTCCGAACGACATCACAGTGTACTCGTAGAGTCCATAGCGGGAGATGAAGGCGGTCTTGGGTATGTCTTCTTCTCTAATCCTCAATTGGTGATAACCTGACCGGAGGTCAATCTTGGAAAACACCGAGGATCCCTTCAGTTGATCGAACAAGTCGTCGATCCGAGGCAATGGATACTTGTTCTTGATGGTTACGTCGTTCAAGGCTCTATAGTCCACGCACATCCTTTTAGTTTTGTCCTTTTTCATGACAAAGATGACCGGTGCACCCTAGGGTGAGGTACTCGGTCGGATGTAACCTTTCTGCTCCAAGTCTTCGATGTTGCTCTTGACTTCGGCTAATTCATTGGCGGCCATCCGGTTTGGGCGCTTGGAGATTGGAGTGGTCCCGGGGACAAGTTCGATTCTGAATTCGATGTCCCACTTGGGAGGCATTCCTGGTAGGTCCTTTGGGAAGACGTCCATAAACTCCTTGACGATGGGCACTTCTTCAAGAGCTAGAGAGTGAAGAGATGCTTCAGGGGTTTTGCGGCTGGTCATCCGAAAAGTGACGGCTTCACCTTCGGGGTTGGTCACGGTTACGGACTTGTTGGCACAGTCGATCACTCCCTTGTGCTTCATCAACCAATACATCCCTAGGATGAGGTCGAGTCTGGTGCACTTAATGAGGACTGGCTCTACCCAGAACGATACTCCTGGTATCTCTATCTTAACCTTAGGACTGTATAAGTGGGCTAAGGTTTTATTGTCTGGAGTGGCAATCATCATGGGGATGGACAGAGGGAGTACGTCCAAGCTGTGGGTTTCCACAAAATCTTCCGAGATGAAAGAATGTGTTGCTCCAGAGTCAAATAAAATCATAGCCGGTACGGTATTTGCAGTAAACGTACCGAGCACGACTTCAGGAGCCTCCTGAGCTTCCTCCGCGGTGATGTGGTTGACGCGGGCACGAACCGCCTGGTTGGGTGCCGCGCCTTAGGGCTGCTTGGGGTGAGGACACTGGTGCGAATAGTGCCCTTCCTTCCAGCAGTTGAAGCAAACGATCGGCCTTCCTTGGCGATCCTTCAAGACCGGGGCCTTGGCGACGGACGTCGGCTGAGCGGCCGGAGCTGGTAGAGCGGGACGGGGATGCCCGGCGTTGGATCCACCAGCGGTGTGAGGTGGCCTGTAGGCGGGCCGAGGATGGTAGGCGGGCGCTGGCGGCGGAGGGACGAAGCGGGGCCTCTAGGAATTCGCCTGTTGATGCTTGAAGGAGATCATCTTCCTCTTCTTGAGGTCCAACTTGTTTTGCTCAGTCTCTTGGATGAGCACTTTATTTACTAGCCATTGGAAGTCGTCGTAGTCGGTGGCGACGAGCTGGATGGACAGCTCATCCTTAAGTCCCCAGAGGAACTTAGCCTGGCGAAGGGCGTCGGTCCGCACTTCCTCCGGTGCATAGCGAGCCAGACGGTTGAATTCATGGAGATACTCCATGACGGTCATGTTGCCCTGTTGCATGTCGCGGAACTCCTGCTGCTTGACCGCGATGACTCCGGTGGGGACGTGGGCGGCACGGAAGGCGATGGTGAACTCCGCCCATGTCACCACGTGGTCCTCAGGCTAGGACTCACGGTAGTTGTCCCACCATTCGGCGGTGGGACCCTGGAGCTGGTGAGTGGCGAAGGCCACTCGCTCCCAGTCGGTGCAGGGGAGGAGGTCTAGCTTCTTCCCAATGGTGCGGAGCCAATCTCCGGCCTCCATGGGGTTGGTGGTGCTAGAGAAGATGGGCGGGCGCACGCGTAGAAATTCTGAGAGTTGGGGAGCGGGTGCGGGTGCTGGTGCGCGAGGGGCAGGCTCCCCATTTTGCAGATGATCCAACTGAGCTTGTTGGTGCTGCATCTGAGTGAGGAGGGCGGTGATTAGCTGGTTCTGGTTTGCCATCATTTCCGCCAAGGTGGGATGGTTGGCGGATGGCGACCCAGAATGTCGTGGGCTCGTTGCACCCCAGTTGGGTACAACACCCTCGGGCACGTCACGGCTTCCTCCTTCTCTGTTGTTGGAGCCGGTGTTCTGGTGGTCGGCCATCTTCTGAACATACGACGTTTTAAGGCAAAAAGATGATGAGTTAACAATATAATTCATAAGGCTCATGCATACATGTCAATCAAGTGGTAAAATTGTTCGTTACAATCAAGCTCTTATTCCATCCACAACACAACTCGTTGTAGATAGCACCACATACAAAAAATTATTTTATTAGAAAGCGGTATCTAGCGCCTACTCGCCACCGGAGGCGGTCTCCGTGCTCTCGGAACCACGAGTACGCGGCTCCCGAGGGATGGTGGGCTTGAGAAAGTTCTCGATGATTGGGTCGGAGATGAGGCCGGGGCGTGGTGCAGGGGCGCTGGAGGTGGAGGGTCCGGCTGTGGAGGGATGTGGCGGGATTCTCTTGGGGCGAGGGGCGGGCTCACGGATGGGCTTCCTCTTCCTCGGGAGGAGGGGAACCATCTCCACGATATCCTTCTGTAGCTGCATAATCTTGCGCTGCAGCTCGCCGTTCTGTTGGATTAAGCTCTTCGTCTCCTGACGAAGAAACTCAACCGCCTCATGGTGCTCATTGGCGTCGAGCACCGCCTCAGTATGGAGGTTGTCCATAGCCTAAAGAAGACGTGACTACCGGGCCATGACCGGATCACGCACGGAGTGAACTCCGAGGTAGATGCTATGGTAGGCACTGGGAGTGCGCTTCGGCACAAGCCAGAAAGACGAGTTCTGAAGACGATCATCATAGATCATCCTCAACTCCATGAGGGCCTGGAGGGTGACTCGTTGGCACGCGACGTCAAAAGTCGGGCCCCCAAGTGCGGTGGTGTAGGGCGGCAGATGCTCTCTGGAGCTAGGGACGGTTAGGGAGACGTCGCAAGGCCCGGCAAACTCCTCCAAGTACACCCCTTGGAATTCGGGCTCGAAGAGGAACCCGAGGAATGTGAGCATCATGCGGAGCTCCCTGACGAAGCCCTCAAAGTGGCGGCAGTAGCTGTGGACGTGGCAGACAGTCATCTACAAAACAGCAAGTTGAAGAAAAGTGAGGGGAGGAATAAAGTTTATAAAGTAGGTTTTCGAGAAATAATTTTTTGCAGTTATTGGCTAGGCGGGTCTGTTTGGCTTCCTACAGTCAAGTTGGCTCTGATACCATCTTGTGGCGCCCCAATTTATCAAATCAGAACATTATTGAATTTCATAAGAAAAACAATAATACAAGAGGTTCATCATGCGACAATCGTACATACAACAGTGTTCATGGTACGCAGACCATAATTATTACATCAGAGTTTTAATAAAAACAGTAATAAAGATATTTAAAATGCATGACGAACACCTTCTTCAAGATCATTTCTCTTGACTGGGTCGCTACTCCAGACCGTCTTCATAGTAGGCATCCTCTGTGGGGTTCAACGGGTATGAGTACGAAAAGTACTCAACAAGCCACCGCAGATGCAGGTAATAATGAAAGGTAATAACAAAGGAAGGATAATTGGCTAATAAGTGTGGAAAAGTACATTTTCAATTATTGCAGTTAATGTAGTCAAATTTCATCATGCGGAAAGTAAACATGAACAACAATAACATCATCTAACTCGAGGAGTACGTTTTACCTCCTCGCACAACAGTCCTTACATGTCAAACATCATGCACATACATTTCAATAGTAAACTAACTATGGGATATCACTCAACCCGCCCTTGACCGTGGGCTCGGCTTTTCGAAAAGATTAATGACTCCGATCAGAGATGTACTACTGTACCCACAAGGCACGCACTCATCCCAAACACCAAAGTGTAACGAGATGACCCATACCACGGGAACTCGTGCCAAAACCTCAGCATGAAATGCTCCAAGTGATAACCACCCGCTCTAGGTTTTGCTGGCGCGCCGGGCCGCATCCCGGCTAACGTCGCACCCCCTTTTGCGCCACGTCAGTACAAGCCACCTTCAGGTGCTGCTTGACCCATCTCCAAATGGTGGCCTCGGTTTGGAACACTCCATACCTTAGTTAGGACTTACCCATTAGACTTGTGGTTAGTACGGAAGTGTATTGCAACAGATCCCGCAGACCGGTCCTTATAGTGCCCCGAGTGCTACCGACAATTGCCCTAGCTTGCACCCGGAACCCACCATGCATTCGCTCACAACCACAACTCCAACACTGACAGAATTCCAAAGATGAGAATAACGGGGATCATATAGTAGAACCAATCGCTACGACTCATTTTTAATCCTATAGCAATCGTGTCAATACATTGGACACTAGCTAATAATACTAATCATATGGTGACAAGGAGTTTAGGCTAGAGAGCATGGCTTGGGTTGCACATCAAGGTCGGGGGATCCTAATAAATATATTGTAAGGGTTTCATTTGACTAATGCATGTATATCCTATGTGTTTTAGCGATAGTTTAGTAAAACATGGGTTCAACATTCTCAAAAGATTGGTTTGGTGACTTTCCTTGTTCAGCGAAGAGAGAGGGAGGAACTTCCGGGAAATATTCCGGCTCTTCGACGGTGTCGTAATCTTCCCAATATAAATAAAGTAAAATAAAATAAATACAACATTCAATTTAAACAATCTAAAACCACACAACAAGCACATAGGTTTAAATTGGTTTTAATTTAAAGGAAATCAAGTTGTTAAGTTTCTGAAATTTATTTTAGAAATAATTTAGAAGGAATTATAATGAAGGACTGTCCTTTATAAAAATGGGTTTTAACTATGAATAATCTCATTTTGAGTTTTCTAAATAATTTAAAATGAAAGGTTCGGAGAAACCTTAGTGGTTTCATTATTCTAACAGGGAATAAATAAATATAAGCTTTACTGAAATTTAAATAATTAAATTTACATTTTTACTCTAAGGGCATTTGAATACCTATTTAAATAAACCTGAAAAATCCCAAGTAAACATATTGTTTTTATTCAATGAACATGTAGAGAATAATATTACAAATTTTCTGAAAGTGGAATGGTAATTTTTGAAGTTAAAATGCGCCAGATATGAATTTTACAAGTTTAAAGTAGTTTCTGGAATTTATTTTCAAATTTAAATCGCCTCGGGTCCACGATGAGCCAGGCCCACGGTGAACCCGCGCACTGTGCGCGTGGTCCGGCCCAATCTGGACTGTTGGATCCATATCCAACGCGTGAGGGCGAGGCGGGGGAGTTAAAGTGACGTGGACGGCTCAGATTAAAACATCGAACCGGTACGCATCGTGCGGCTCAGATCAAGTGCGGGATTTTAAATCTAGCGAACGGCTCAGATTAGAATGTACCCCTTCGTCGAGATCTAACGGATCCGATTAAATCACACGAGGGACTTAATCATCACTGTCGGATCCAGATCGCACGATCGCGCGTGAATCCGACACGGCATGGGTACTCAGCCCGTGCCGGTCGTGTTCTCCGGCGACGGCGAGCGGGCCAGAGGCCACGACGAGTGACGGCGCCCCTAGCTAGACCTAGAAATGGAAAGAGGACGCCTAGGGGAACACGGGGGTACCTTTGCGGTGGTCCGAGGTCGATGGGGCGTGGCCGGTGGTGAGGGTAGACGACGAGGTGGTTCGGGTCCTTGTCGGTGACGGCGATCCGGCGAGGTTCGGCGTCGACGGAGGGGTGGCCGGGGTCGGTGTCGTCCTTGCGGTCACAATGGTGGGGTCGTCAGCGATGGTGAGTGGCGACCGGAGTGCGGGCGGCGGTGTGGCGCTAAAAACGGGAGTGTGGGTGTTCGGTTCGTTCTCGCAGCGAGTGAGTGTGGGGGTAAAATGCGGACGCCCAGGGGGTTTAAATAGGGTCGTCGGTGGGGGCAGAGGGGGCTCAATTGGGGGGGAGGCCGCGAGTAAAAGCGCTTCAACGCCGGTGAGCTTCTTTCCATGCATGCGGACGACGGTTCCGGGGCGATGACGTGTGGGTTAATGAGGGGAAACGGTCGGCGCGTCGCGGGGGTGGTAATGGCGTCGGCGAATTAATGCAAGGGGGGCTGACGGGGCGGATCTGAGGCGGGATCGGGGGCCAGCGAGGTTAGGGGGGTTGGCGCGAGGTGGACGACGGATCCGACAGGTGGGCCAAGGCGGTCAGCGGGCGTGAGCGCACTAGCGCGGAGACTGACGGGTGGGGTCAGGCTCGAGCGCGAGAGGGAGCGGTCGGCCGACAGGTGGGGCCGGAGTGTCGGGCGCGCGCGCGAGGGGAGAGGGGTTGGGCCGGCTTGGAGAGAGAGAAAGGGAGGGGAGGCCCATTACTGTTTTAAAAGGTTTTCTGATTTAAAATAATTGCATAAAATAGATTAAATCATTTGGGGCATTTCTAGGGTGGATAAAAATTTGTAAAAATTCTCAAAAATATCTTGGCTTTGGGATCATATACAAAAATTTTCAGCTCCTGGTTTGGCCATTTCTTCTAGGTTGTAGTTCAAAAGGGTAAAGGAGGGTATTGAAGGTATTTCCAAAATAATAAATTCTAGGAAATTGGATTAAATAATGTTTTTATTTCTTTGAAAATTTGGGGTGTTACAGTTACCACCCTCCAAACCGCGCTCAAAGGCTCCAATAAAAGATCACTTCGGTTGGAAGGAAGAAGTCCTCGAAGAACGGAGGGCCAGGGCCGAGGCCGACGAAGCCCTCCGATTAGCGAGGCAAGACAGCGACGCGCTCCGGACCTCGGCCCAAGAAGCTGAAGCCGAGTGCGTAGTGCTCCGAGCAGAGGTTGAGAAGCTCTGACAAGCGGCGGCCACTTCGAGCTCCCAGCTGGTAGAGCTCCAAGGGTCTCTCAATCAAGCGATGGCCCAGAAAAGCTCCTTGCTGCTCCAAGTGGCCGAAGTGTCTGCTACTGCTGCGGGGCTGGAGACAGCGGAGAAGAAGAATGCCAGTGCAGCGGAACGTACCTTGGATGCCCTTCAGGGTACCTTGGAATATTTTCGGCACTATGTGCCCTTCGTCCTCTACGGCGGCCAGCGAACCCCTCGACCGGAAACTGAAGAGGATTCAAGTGGCGGTGGCACTGATGATGAACTACGATGTCCGGTACAGAGAGATCTCTGGTCAGTGTGCCGGAATTGGAATTCTCCGCCAACTCGAAGCCCTTCAGATCCCCCTCGCTCCAGTCGGCGGTTCGACCCCCGGAAGCTTTGCCTCCGAAGACCTGCTGCACCCATCTTCGGACGTAGCCTTGGCCTGGGAAGCTTTCCAGTCAACCTGGAAGACGGACCACAAGGCTATGGCCAAAGCTTGGATCGACGAGGCCCGCCGGTAGAAGCAAGCACAGACGAGGCCACCGCTCCCAGCCTCACCAGCTCCAGCACCTCCTGCTCCACCAACCGACCTGCAGGTCTAGCTTATAGGGAAATTATGTATAAGAACTCTTGTAAAGCCCCTTGTATTAATAAAAAGTTTATAAACGAAAAGCTTGTTTGGGTGTTTTTACTCTTTTAGGTTTTGTCATGCGCCTCGGAACCTGACTTCGAAGTACTGGACTTTACCGAAGGGCTCCGGAAGGAGTGGGCAAGCCTCGAGAGCTTAAGGCCCTACCGCCGCCCTCGCTTCTCTGTTCCTCGCGGAGACAAAGGGGAGGTAACCTTCGAGGTTTTTCAAGAGGTCTTAGATTATATCAAGGAAGAGGAAAAAGAGAAGTCATCTTCATCCTCCGAACACATGGATTGGTCCAACTCGGAGTACCAAGCTGAAAACTTTGCGGAGGCTAGCTCCGACAAACTTCTGACTTGGGCCGAGCTTCAAGAGGAGCAAAAGAAATTGTGAGCCTCGAAGAAGAAGAGAAGCACTCGTACCAAAAGGACAATCCCGGTGGCTTCGAGCTCCGAAGGACAGAGTAGCCGGAGAGGTAGCTCTAGAGGCCGACAGGGTCTTCGGTTTTTCTTAGGCTTGGACCAAAACTTCTCTTGATGTACAAGTACTATGAATTAAAGTGAATTGTACCGAAAGCATCTCATTTGTTCTTTACCCTCCTACCCCTCCTTGTGGGTGGGGGATCTTTTGTACTGCAAAGAGGTTCGCCGGACACAATGACGCGCCGAACAAACCGATGCTTCGCACCACACTTTATCATCCATAATTTACTTTTTCATGGGGTTCTTTGAACATAGTTTCGTATTATGATTTCCTAAGTTTCGAAGTTGGATCTACCTCTATAGGGTTTTATACTTGTCGCTTAGGACTTAAAAAGTGTCTCATTGGCCGGAGCCTTGAAACCTTATTACTTGGTCACCTTCGACTCTTTTACAGATGCTTCGAACCCGTAGGCCGGAAATCTGTTCTTTTAAAGTTCTTAGACTCTTCTACGAATCCTAACAAGCCGGAGCCTGGAATCCGTAGGCTAGCCACCTTCGGCTCTTTTACAGATACTTCGAACCCGGAGGCCAAAAATCTATTATTTTAAAGTCCTTAGACTCTTCTACGGATCCTAACAAGCTGGAGCTTGGAATCCGTAGGCTGGCCACCTTCGGCTCTTTTACAGATACTTCGAACTTGGAGGTCGGAAATCTATTCTTTTTAAAGTCCTTAGACTCTTCTACGGATCCTAACAAGCTAGAGCCTAGAATCCGTAGGCTGGCCACCTTCGGCTCTTTTACAGATACTTCGAACCCGGAGGCCGGAAATCTGTTCTTTTTAAAGTCCTTAGACTCTTCTACGGATCCTAACAAGCCGGAGCCTGGAATCCGTCGGCTGGCCACCTTCGGCTCTTTTACAGATACTTCAAACCCGGAGGCCGGAAATTTGTTCTTTTAAAAGTCCTTAGACTCTTCTACATATCCTAACAAGCCGGAGCCTGGAATCCGTAGGCTGGCCACCTTCGACTCTTTTACAGATACTTCGTACCCGGAGGCCGGAAATCTGTTCTTTTTAAAGTCCTTAGACTCTTCTACGGATCCTAACAAGCCGGAGCCTGGAATCCGTCGGCTGGCCACCTTCGGCTCTTTTACAGATACTTCAAACCCGGAGGCCGGAAATTTGTTCTTTTAAAGTCCTTAGACTCTTCTACATATCCTAACAAGCCGGAGCCTGGAATCCGTAGGCTGGCCACCTTCGACTCTTTTATAGATACTTCGTACCCGGAGGCCGGAAATCTGTTCTTTTTAAAGTCCTTAGACTCTTCTACGGATCCTAACAAGCTAGAGCCTGGAATCCGTAGGCTGGCGGTGAGGCCCTCGAACCCACGGTTCATAGGTTGTTGCCCGGGTCTTGGGAAAGATGCTTGACTCTACAAGCATCTCCGTCCTCCCGATGCGTCCACCCGGAGTGAGGGATACTCGAAGAGCAAACAAAATTCGACCCTCCACTTTATTTAGAAAAGGAATTTGACATGTGATTACAAGGAGCCCCTAAGCATAATAACGCTTAAGGTGCTCCGCATGCCATGTATGTTTCAATTCTTCCCCTTCTAAATTAGCTAATTTAAACGATCCGGGGCGTCCTGAACGTAGGATAATATATGGTCCTTCCCATTTATTTCCTAGCTTTCCCGGTGCTATTACACTTCGTAAAACTAGATGACCTGGTCTAAGCTCGTTCAGCTTTATCTTCGGGTCATACCATGTTTTTGTTTGGCCTTGGTACTTTGTCAGATTGGCGACAGCTCGAAGCCTTATTTCTTCTGACAAGTCAAGCGAAGTGCTCCTCTCGCCTTCATCTTCGGGTTGCATCACACGAAGGGATCCACCCCTGAGCTCCGTAGGAGTCATTGCCTCATCTCCGAATAGCAGTCTGAACGGGGTAAAGCCTGTGGACCTGGTTTGAGTGGTTCGAACGGACCACAAGATCTTGGGAAGCTCTTCGACCCACAGCCCCTTGGCCAGCCCAACAATCCTTCGATTTAAACCGGAGAGGGTGTTCCCGTTGGCTCACTCGACAGCTCCATTGGACTGTGGATGGCGCACTGCTGCGAAGCACAACTTAATTCTCGGTTCTTCACAAAATTCTTTGAATGTGTCAGCTTCGAACTGGGTTCCATTATCCACGGTTAGCTCCCTTGGCACTCCGAACCTGCATATAATATTTTGCCAGAAAAACTTTTGTACATTCCTTGAAATGATAGCAGTCAATGGTTCTACTTCGACCCATTTTGAAAAATACTCGATTGCTATCACTGCAAACTTCAAGCTGCCTTTGGCCATTGGGAAAGGGCCTATGAGGTTCATGCCCCATCGAGCCATTGGCCACACTGGGGCAATAACTTGAAGTGGTACTGGCGGACGGTGGCTTCGTCTCCCCATCCACTAGCATCCTTGGCAGGTTCGGACCAACTCCTCCGCATCTCTCACAACTGTCGGCCAGTAAAGCCCCTGCCGAAGTGTTTTGTCTGCTAGAGCACGAGGGGCTAAATGGCTTCCACATAAGCCTTCGTGAATGTCCTAAAGTATGTCTTGGCCTTTGGGTTGAGAGATGCACCGGAGTAGAGGAGAACACACTCCGACTTTGTACAACACTCCATTGACAAGCTTATAATTTCTAACCCTTGCCTGCAACCTTCGGAAATCCGGACCTTCGGAAGAGTCTGTACTACCTTGCAAGATATCCATTATCGGAGCTCGCCAAAACGCGGCTGGAATGCAAAGGACTTCTACGGAGGGTAATTGATTGGCAGTAGGCTTGACTAGTTCTTCATAAAAAGCACCCTCCGGTAGGTCCAATGCTCCGGCCGCAGCCTTTGCTAGAATGTCTGCAAGTTGATTATCTGCTCGAGGGATACTGCGAACAGAAAATCCTTTGAATGCTTCTTCAGTCTTGCGGATTTCCTCTAGGTACTTCGCTAGATGTGGGTTCTTCGCTTGGAAGCTTTTATCGACATGCCCTGCGACGACTTGGGAATCTGTTTTAATTATTATCCTTGCTGCTCCAAGTGCCTTTGCCTTTCGGAGGCCTAGCAGGACCCCTTCGTATTCTGCGATATTATTGGTGGTCTTAAAGTTGAGCCTCGCAGAATACATGGCCTTTTGCCCTGACGGTGATATGATGACCGCTCCAGCTCCGGCACTAGATGCCTGATAAGCTCCGTCAGAAAATATTGTCCATAGACCTTTGGAGGGCTCCTCCGGAGCCTAGACTGCAGGTGGCATCCATTCTGCTACGAAGTCGGCTATGATTTGGGATTTGATAGCTGTTCTTACCGTGAAGGAGATTCCGAAGGGGGCTAGCTCGACAGCCCACTTTCCGATCCTACCCGTAGAATCTTTGCTTCGGAGCATATCACCAAGAGGGTACGAGGTAGGAATGATTAGGTTATGCGCCAGAAAGTAATGCCTTGGCTTCCCCACGGACGGCGCCAACTGTTGGCGTAAAGGATTACGCTAACAGGTTCTCTGAGATCAAGAACGGACAAACTATGAGCTTGTGCTTAAGGACTATCTCAAGCCTCCGAACGGATAATAGCTTAAGTAGTCCGAATGTGTATATTAGAATAGCTGAGTCTTTTTTCCTCCCATTACAGGGCGAAGAGGGGGGTATTTATAAGCCAAAATGTCTAAGGAAAAGACCTATTTACCCCTATGTTACAACCGACATAGTGGAAACTATTCGGTACCCTGAATAGGGTTAAAATGGTAAAACCTATCCGAGGCAAACGGATAAGCCAAACGTCTTATCAATCCCGTCGTTCTGCTTCGAGGCATCATATCCTGCGAAGGGCTCCTTCGGACTTCAGATCGAAGCACCCTTCGGTTAAACGTCTCCACCTTCGAGTACGAATCCATCAGCTCCGAAGCTTAATGAGTCTCTTTGAACTGTTAAACTCTAAGTCCTGAAAGTGAAGCATTTTCCCCCAACAGTATATGTATATGTATATGTATGTGTATATGTATGTGTATATGTTTTGTATATGCATCTAGATTCAGGGACATCTATATGGATATAGGCATGACTAAAAGTCTTACAATGTGAACAGAAGGAGTATAATAAATATTTTTTACGAGTCTTCAAAATAAAATATTGATCATTAGCTACTTTTATAATATATATCATCAATAACCCATACATATTCAAATATTAATCTAACTATATAATATTTACGATACTGAAGCTAAATTTTTAAGCTTAATTATTAGTTAAAATTGACAAATATTATTTTTCCCGAAAATATAGATACTCTATTTTGGAAGGACCAGTACCAGCTTACAAGTCAATCTTTTGCACATGAAACTGCATGTTAAACAAGATGATTAAGACACCTCGACTGACAATGATACCTAATTAATCAATAATTTGTGGCACTTCCGGAGAAACTACTCAAATCTGTCTCTACGTCATTTTCATTGACCAAGTCTCTTTGTTTTTCCTTCGAATGATCGATCATTGTACATGAAAAAGTTTACCTAACACACTACCTACATGAATCATGATGTGTCACCATTTGCTTCCAAGCAACAAAACCATATCTTTCCCAAACTTTCATTATTGTGATACAAATAAATCTCTTATGACTCATTCCACTAGGTTTAATTGTATTACACTAGAAATCATTTGGTGCAAGTCCAAATCTTTCAATAAAAAAATCTTACATCTAAGGGGGTGTTTGGATACAGGGCCTAAATTTTAGTCTCCGTTACACCCACTGTTTAGATACTATTTTAAAGTATTAAATTTAGATTATTTATGAAACTCATTTATAATTGGTGGATTATTTATAAGACGAATCTAATGAGTCTAATAATACCATGATTTGATAATGTGATGCTACAGTAAATATTTGTTAATAATGGATTAATTAGGCTTAATAAATTCATCTCACGAATTATCATTCGATTCTGTAATTATTTTTATAATTAGTTTACGTTTAATCCTTTGAATTGATGTCTAAACATCTGATGTGACACAGACTAAAATTTAGTGTTCTATCCAAACACCCACTGCCCACTGAGTTACGATAGAACGAAAACGATGTATTCAATCATACGATTTTTATTTTAAATTAAAAATAAAAGTTTTAAACAATATATTTTATTATACTAACCACACCAATACTCCTTTAGTCCCACAACTTTACCTTTCATATAAAAGAAAAAAGAATCCATTATTGTAAACAATAAAAAAATATTTCCAAACTAGGTAAAGATGTTGTAATGAAGTTAAAAAACGAAATCTTTTTGAAAAAAAAATAAAGAGGTAGAAATAATTTTTTTTAACGGAGTAGTAATCATTTCACCAATTTATATAATATTCAGAACTTTGACTTGCCCTTTAGGGCGGTCCAACTCATAATTTCTTAGGGCAGATTTTATTTTGTCATGTAAACAAAATATTATATTTAGAATTCATAACCCTAGTTTCTTAGTATAAATTTATAATAATTTTTTATACTATTATTTTTATCTTTCTCCTTCTCTTATCCAATCACTTTTATTCATGTCTTGGATATATTGAAGACATGATATCTTATTTAAGATATGATTTCTTAATATTCTAATATCTTTCGTCATTAAATAACTTGTCACATTTTTTTCTTATAAAAGAGCATAATAAATACCTAAGAAACCATATAGGGGTAAAAGTACCCTTAAAAAAATACTCTACTTTAGGTTTCAGTTGGAGTAAAGTGTAAGGGGAAAAAGTCACATTGGAGTTTGTGTGCGCAAACATGATGCCTGCGTGGACCAGATCCACCGAATCCGCCTAAGAAAACAAAATCAAAAAGCAAACAAAATAAATCGGAAATAAATCGAAACCGCGGAGAAGGAGAAGAGAAGAGAAGGAAAAGTCCTATAAAGCCGCCGCGGCGTCGTCGTCGTCTCCTCCTCCTCCCCACTCTCCACCAAATTCCTCCTCGTTCTCGTCGATTTGCTTCGATCTTCTCCTGCGCCGCCGCGTCGGCTCCCGCCCACGATCCCCCTCCCCCTCGGCCCCGGCGTCGGCGTGTCCGCGAACGGCCGCCGCATTCTTGGCAGGTCGTTTCTTGGTCTGCGGGGGGAAGCTCGCTCGGATCGCGGGATCTCGCCGGGGAACCGAGGTTTGCGCCCCCTCAGGATCTCCCCTTAGGGCTCTCTCACAATTCTTGGGTTTGGTTCTGTACAGTTTGATTGGTGGTGATGTGTGGATGGCTGCTTTGTTCTTTGATCACCGCCGCCGCCGCCGCCGCCACCCGTATTAGTGTCTGTTTTGTTTTGTGTCGATCTAGCTTTGGCATGGCAATGGCGCGTGGTTAGTGAGGATTGGTAGCTCGTGTTGCTGTTCTTGCCGTGGAAGGTTCAGGTCCCTGATATGTAAGAGGGCGAAGAGCGGGTAGAGGTTGGGTTCTTGTTTTGGTACTGGTAGCTGCTGAATGTTTACTATGGATAGATAAGAGGAATGATGCCTTCAATTGAGTCTTTATTGTCTTAGTAACCGAAATGTATGGCCTTGTACTGTGTCCTAATGTTTTTGGCAATTTACTTCTGCCAATAGGATTCAAGGTGTGTCTGCCCTGAACACGGCGCATTTTATGGTAAGTTAGCTGTGCTGAATATCTCAGAGCTTGCTGGTGTGCTAAAAGTAGCTTGCTTATTATGTGTGGATGCACAAAAGAGTTTGTTAGGGGGACCAGATGTTTAACTTCTGGGTCTTGTTTTGATTTGGCCACAGGGTGAAGAGGCTCCAGAGTTTCGTGTTGAGAGTGTCACCTTGGAATCCAAGGACTGCATACAGAATGCCGTAGATGTAGGCGATAAGACGGTAAGCTAGATAAATCACTGTGATATCCAGTCACTATTCAGTAAAATTAATTTATGTGCTTCTGATATTGTTGCTAATATCCAGAAAACTTTGTGTTTGTACCTGCCTGTTCTTAGTTGCACCGGCTAATACCATTGCCAATATTCTGTAAAATAAAGCATGTCTTATGTTTTCAGTTAGTCTTTATCTTACTAGGGAGTACTCTTAATCTATATTGTAACAACATGTTCTTGCTTTTGCAGTATGTTATAAGCAGATCAGATGACCTCAAGTCATCCATTAGCATCAAAATTTTGGACAAACTAACTCAGACCTGGTAGCATGCTCTGTCATTTTGGTCCATGATCTCCATTTATTCTGCTTGGTTTTAGTAGTTAGCCACCCTCATCCCATTGTGCTTATGGCAGGGTTGTACCTACAGTACTTGGGGCACATCCAACTCCAACCAACTCGCACTCGTCAATTCTTGTAAACAGTGGGAAGATATTGATTATTGAGAAGGGTGTTCCATTGAGTGATTTCATCTGGTTCCTTGAGGTAACTGCTGGTAAATCGATAGAAGTGCACTGCGAGAGTTATGTTCATGTTCATACTATTATGTTAATCTGTATGCTAATTATCATGGTAACTGGTATTGTGCATTGTGCCAGTTTGTTAGTCTGAAGGTGTGTAGGTTTCTTTTACTAGATGCTAGCACACAGGGCCTAATAACATTTCATGCTTTATTTGTGCTTCTTGCTAGAAGCTTACGATTATATTGTATTCCTTATGTGCTTGATCAGTAGACTTATGTTTCACTTTTCTATTGTTGACCTAGCTAAGCTGACATTCTTGCTTCTGCTTTATTTACTTCAGGTAGACACTCCTTTTGTTAAGCAGCAGCGCAAAATCAAGGGCACAGAAGTTGTGGCATGGAGCAAGGGAGTAATCGGTGAGGGCCAGAAGCCAGTTGTGATTAGTGGGCCTTCTGGTGTTGGTAAAGGGACATTAATTGCTAAACTAATGAAAGAGTATCCATCAAAGTTTGGATTTTCTGTTAGCCACACCACAAGATCCCCAAGGGAGAAAGAAATAGATGGAGTTCACTACCACTTCACTGAACGAAGCAAGATGGAGGAAGAGATAAGTGAGGGAAAATTTCTTGAGTTTGCTCATGTTCATGGAAATCTCTATGGCACTAGCATTGAAGCAGTTGAATCTGTTACTGATGAGGGGAAGGTAACATTACAACTGTCTTTTCATGCAAACTTCTGAAAGGTGAATTGCTTCATTTTTCTATTGTTTTTTCATTGAAGAGGTGTATTCTCGACATTGATGTCCAAGGAGCTCGTTCTGTGAGGGCTTCTTCTCTTGAAGCAATATTCATCTTTGTATGCCCTCCATCATTCGAGGAACTAGAGAAGCGCCTTCGGGCACGGTATTTTTGTAGTTTACAAAAATGCAGTGATAACATAAGCTCATGTACTTAATTATTCCATTCTTAACCATATGAAAGGAAGACATGTTCGATTTATGCACTGGCCATGTAGGGGAACTGAAACAGAAGAGCAAATCCAGAAGCGACTGAGGAATGCTCGTGCTGAGCTTGACCAGTCCAATTCACCAGGTCTTTTTGACCATCTTTTGGTAAATGATGACCTTGAAGCTTGTTATGAAAATTTGAAGGTAATTGACCCCTGTGCTCTGCTTGTATATGCTTTACTTGTGAGAGAAGTTTGATTGCAATACAATGTGCTGTTCCCTTATTTAAACTGCTCACAACCTGCAGAAGTTGCTCTCTTTGGATGATGGCCATGAAGATCCAGATGATTCTTGTAACAAACCTGAGCTTTAACCTTTTTATTTCCTCTTCATTATTAATGTTTCAGCATGTGAAATCTGAAAGTAACTTTCATTATGGGTTCAGTAATCAAGGATGGGAAAGCCATTGCATGTTATTCAATCCTGTCCAAAACAAACTCAGAAATTTTGCTGCAATCTGAGACCAATGAAGTAGAGAAAGGAACTGCAAGCTTGTAAGTCATTTCCCCCTAATTCTGTATGATGTGCCTTATTTCCAAGCCAATAATTGGTGATCTCATGCTTTCTCTCAATTTATTCCCTGCAGGCTACCGCTCGACTTGTCGTCTCTCTCAGGAGGTGCTCCTGGACGAACAAGGGGCCTTAAGTTAACTAGATAACCCAAAACATTGTTGCCAATGCCAATGGCATTGCAGGGGCACTGACGAGAACTTTTGATCAACTTGCTTGAGATAGCTTCGGAAACATCTTAGGAAAAAGAAAATAAAGCATGGAATTCATTTCCATTTGTTATTTGTTTGCCAGAGAGGCACCTCCTAGATTCATCACAGTTGAATGATGTGAAATCATAGTTAGGGATTGTACCCTATCATTGAGGAATTGTGTACTTCATTGTTCTTGAGAGGTTTTTATTCGTTGAGAGGAGTACAATAAGGGCTCCTGTTGTCAGTGAAGTAAAAACAATTCTGTAGCCTTATTTATATACATTGATTGTTAATCCATTTGCTGGATTATGCTATATTGCTATGCTTGCCTCTTGAGACTCCAGCTATATTGTGGAAAAAAAAAACTGTTTTGAGCTAAGATGTGGAAAAGTTTTTGTGAGGTAGAGTTGAGGAGGAAAAGTATAAAGTTGTTTAGTTGGAACAACCGTTTTGGTAGCACGTGATATTTAGTTATATTATTAATATGCAATTTTACATGTAAAGCATTGTAATTCTAAAATTTCATAATGTTTATACTAAAATTATACATTTTTTTAATTACACTAAAAGTTAAGGTCTCCTAACTTTTAATTTATACTATGAAAAAACTTATGCTTTTAAAAAATTGATTAGCTTTTGGACTTGTTTGAATTAGCTTCTAGGTTAAAAAGATGATTGAAAAGATGAACCAAACACAAACACAACCTCAGTAGCAATTGTTAGTTTTGACGAAGCTAATATAAGCAACCCAGTATCCGCAGTATTTTGCTTTGTTCCAAAAGAACTGCACATTTTTCTTAAAACTTCATCTTTTGGTTTTGTAGAACCAAAAGATTCTGATTTTAGTCTACCCGGAAGTGTGGATTTTGCTAATGAGATATGCAGATGAAAAAAAGATTTCAACTTATGCATATTTATTTATTTTTTTTTCGCAAAAAGGAGATTAAAGCATTAGCATCGTTATCTTGATGGGGAATTCGTTGCAATGCAGAGGCAAGTGGACTGACCCATTGATTTTAGAGTAAATTGTACTTTGCACCAGATAAATTACACATTTTTTCATTTTGTACTGGGATTAATTAGTCTTTATTTTTTCACTTTTGATTAGAATATAGCAGGTTTAGTTCTTACTTTCACTTTCGACTAGCACATATTAAAATAGGTTTCACTCCGAGCCATATTGTATCATAAATCCGAAGACAAATCTTGTAAAATACAGGTGGGAATTTTTAAAACTTCTTAAACTCGGATCATGTTTTATAAGTATCATTAATATTTTACGAAATTCCATAAAATTTCAATAGGTTTGCATGAGGTTTAGTCCTTACTTTCACTTTGGGCTAGAATATATTAAAATATATTTCACTTCGCACCATTTTATATCATAAATCCGAATAAAAAACCTTGTAAAATACCAGCGAAAACTTTCAAACTTCTTAAACTCGTATCATTTTTTTAGGAAGTACCATTCGGATTTTATAAAATTCCATAAAATTCCAATAGGTTTGACGACGTTTCTTGGCGTTAAGGGAAGCTTTTTTTTTAATATGCCCTAGTTCAAACCTGGTGCAAAGAAAAACAAGGTGCAATTTACTCTTGATTTTCACTAAAAGTCCATTTCCTACTCTACAGTGTGATTATGCAAGGTGGGATAAACAACGTGATAGCCTGGCAGGCTCATAAAGATAAGAAGTAGACTTAAGTTGGGAAGACAAACATTAAGATGAAAGATTAGCCTAATTTTTTCTTGTTTCGGCTGATAGAGATAAGAGGTAAATTTAGGTTGGGATATCAGGACAGGAGATTAGATTAATTCTTTCTTATTTATAAATAATCTCTATTATCGAAATCAATACAATCTTTATATCTAATTCCAAACTAAAATCAATAATACTCAATTTAATCACACTTTTTAAGAACTTAATCTAATCTAATTTAACCTTATATTTTAAAATACTAAATACCTAATTATTGCTATCCTAACTCGCACCCCATGACACCCTCGGAATAACTAGTCTAGCAAAAGAATTGGCACACGTGGATATGCCAAACTGATCCAACTCACTTAGAGCATCTTTATTATACTTGCTATTATACTTATTATCTTCTAAAATAGTAAGTATGGTCAAAAAATCATTTCATTGTACTTGATACTTGACTTGTTATTTTAGGGGCTTACTATTCTTCTCTCCACACTTACTATATCTAGCAGGCCAACCAAACTTGTTATTCTATTGAACGTTGAGCTTTTTTAATTGTTTTTATTTTTTTGCATGTATATAAATTAATAAAATTACTACATTCAAACAGTAAGTCATATTTAGCAAGTACATTGGAGTGAATAGCAAAATAGCAAATCAATTTAAATAGAAAGACTCGCTATTGCTATAAATAGAAAATCAAAAATAACAAATATAATAAAAACGCTCTTACATCCTAAACCAGATCTTCTAACGTGAGTCCGATAGGGATAAAGTTATTATGTAGTTGACCGGAGAGGATAACGTGAGTCCCCTTATATCCTACTGTGCATTGTCTCATCCTAAAGGTAGTTCATATCAGAATAAATCCCTTTAATGCAAGTCTCGAGAGTAGAACGGATTGTTAAGCTGCCCTGGAAAGCATGGATGCAGCTCGAAATGCAGTGCATACACCAGACCCTAGTCCTTGTCAGTGTCCATATCCAACACAAGCCATGTGTGATGTGTGTCTGTGCTCATGGAAGATATGATGGCACAAACCAACCATGAAACCTTCTTCTAGAGTGTGCCACTGTGTTGCTGAAAATTCAGAGATGATGCAGACACAATATGCTCCTGTCAGTCAAGTTATGTGTGCTGGAGAGGAGTATGAATCCTCTTGTCTCTTACAGATTGCATGTTTCCTGCTGATTCAGATACAGTTTGGGTTAACCTTGGAGCTGATTGATCAGATGAGAGAATGACTTGGCTAGATTTTTGTCCCTGGAAAAATTCAGAGATATATGATGGTACAATGGTGATTCTCAAAAGATTCATGTGCTGAGATAGACTGCCATGCCGGTTTTCTCATTGAACATGGTAGATGGAGATGGGAAGTAACTAATCCAATTAAAATAGAACCGCACATTTGTACTACCTCTTGGTCTTATAAAAAAACCAGACCGGTATGTTTAAAACGGCCCATGGTACCCTGTTTGAATCTCATGAACTAATAGTTAGCAACTAAACAATTGGTGAACTAATCATTAGTTCATTGGCTAACTAATGGTTAGTCCATTAGTTCACAAAAGTGAACTAATTTGAGCTAATATAGGGCCTAGGACTATTTTGCCCCGTACACTACTATAGCACGATTATTGTAGCATGGGCAAAATCGACTTTAAGCACCTATTAGTCTAAAGTATATGTTGGGGGAAAATGTTTCACTTTCAGGACTTAGAGATTAACAGTTCAAAAGGACTTATCAGCTTCGGAGCTGATGGGCTCATGCTCGAAGGTGGAGGAGTCGTGAAGCCGAAGGGTGCTTCGATCTATGATCCGAAGGAACCCTCCGCACGATATGAGGCTTCAGAGCCAAACGACAGGATTGATAAGATGTTTGGCTTATCTACTTACTTTGGGTAGATTTTACCATTTTAACCCTGTTTAGGGTACCGAATAGTTTCTACTATGTCGGTTGTAATTGAGGGGTAAATAGGTCTTTTCCTTAGACGTTTTTGCCTATAAATACCCCCCTTCTTACCCTGTAATCGGGATCGAATACCCAGCTATTCTAATACACATATTCGGACTACTTAAGCTATTATCCAATTCGGAGGCTTGAGATAGTCTTTAAACACGAACTCACTGTTTGTCTGTTCTTGATCTCAGAGAACCTGTTAGCGTAATCTTTTACGCCAACAATATACAAACACACAGATGACTAATTTTTAGCCAACTAAATATTAGAGCATCTCCATTACTTGTTATTTTTGACTTGCTATTCATAGCAATAGCAAGCCTTCCTATTCAAATTGACTTGTTATTTTGCTATTCACTCTAATGTACTTACTAAATAGGGTTAATTTTTTCCGTGCCATTATAATTTTTACGGTTTGCTAATATGTCATCGGTGTGTCACTGACAGATGGGGGCCACCACAGTCACTGACAGTGGCATATAGGCAATTTCTGAAAATTATAATGGCATGTGAGTAATTTTCCCTACTAAATATGACTTCATATTTGAATGTAGATATATTTTATCAATTTATATACATGCAAAGAAAATGAAAACAATTAAACAAGCTCAACATTCAATGGAATAGCAAGTTGCTTGCTAAATGTAGCAAGTGTGGAGAGAAGAATAGCAAACCCCCTAAAATAATAAGTCAAGTAGCAAGTACAATGAAGTGATTTTTGGACCATACTTGTTATTTTAGAGGATAGCAAATGTGATAGTAAGTACAATGAAAATGTTCTTAGCTAGCTAATAATTAGATCTAACTATTAGTTAGCTAACTAATAATTTTAGTTCGTCAAACGGGTCCTAACTCAAGAAAAATCCCTCGTATGACACCTGATAAGATGTGTTCAACCTTGTACGGAGAGCCCTGAATATTTATTTGACAAGGACTTGTATTTGAAAGAAAATATGAAAATGTGTCTATAAGTTTCTAAAACGACTTGTGTTTAAAAAAAGTTGAAAAATACTAAAACAAATTATATAAGGAATTGGAGGGAACATGTATACTACCTCATTGGCATGTAATAAATATAAGAGATATTCATAACATTTGCTGCCCATTTGATTTTTGGCAGCATACAGTAGCATGTCTACTGATTGAACTGAATTGCAGAATTTTTTTTCAGACACAGTTGTCCTCCCCCTTCTACTGTATGGGAGAATAAACTTGCAGATCATGTTTTCCATTGTATGGAAATTTCAACAACTCACTAGTTCCAAACTGATAAAAACAACTGTACAACTTTTGCTCATAGACTTCAACTCTTCAAGGTTTAGTCTTGCAAATAGGGTTTTTGAAAGACATTTGTAGGTGTAGCCAGCAGCATACTTTGACCATTGACTTGTGGCATGTAATGGACCCACATGTCAATATGGACCATCCTTCTCTTCTTGCCATGGTAAAGCTCACGGTCACCAAACTATTTTTTTAAAAAAAAATAACTAGTTGAGTGTCTGTACGTCGCAATGAAAAAATTTATAGCATTAAAAAACACTATATAAATAATATAAATAAATTAAAACATGATAAAATAATTTTCATTAATTTGCATTTGGGCACATGTTTATAGGTTGTTGTGTTGTGCTTCCTATTTTTACCATTAGGCTTGTGTGTCAATGAAAAAAGTTGTGATAGTGGCTGACAGACTCAGTACCGTTACCTTCTTTTAAAATAGAATAGAAAAAGGAAAAGAAGTAAACTCCTTTCTTGTTTAATCCATCAGATTTATTTGATTTTTTTGCTGCAACAAAAATGACAAGGTAAGTGTCTTTCTGTTCATGATAAAGCTCACTCAAGTAGTTTTTTCAGATAAAAAATACCAATAAACTTGTGTGCATCCTCTTCTTGTTTAATCCATCCAGCTGATTTATCTGAACCTTTGAAGGCCTGCTGCAATAAAAATGGCAGTGGGAAAAATGTGAGGTTACAGTTAACAGTTCATGTAATTACTTCCTCTGACCACAGTGAATTCCATGGAGACAAAGAAGTTATTGCCTGCACCAGTGCATGCAGGTTTATATGCTGATGCAGTTCCAGCTCTGATCATGACCGTACGTGATGACTGGTGAGGGTCAGGATTCTGCCACGTGGACGATGGATCCCTGCAAGCTGCAGCTAGACAGGGTCCCTGACTTGCTGTGCTGCCATACAGTCTGCAACCACTTAAACCTTGATGAATTTAGTGGCATATGAGCAATTATCCCTTCACTTGTTGGGCAATTTTCTTCCTGCTATGTTTTTTCTTCCTTCAGAAAACAAGATTCAGCTGCACTGCACTGCACTAGTAGACAACTAGTTTGGCCAATTTTTTCTTTCTTTGAGAAAAAGAAAGCATAAATTTGTTGTTTTTGTAGATGAGGGAAGGAGGAATTTTTTTTAATAATATTTTTTAAAAAAAATATTTTTGGTACACGAAATCAAAAAATTGCAAATCTAGCCTACTGTCGGTGGTCCATCGGCCGAACCTAGTTGACGTGACCCTCATTCGGCCAATGCAGCGCCGAACCAGAGCCACGTTAGCCTGGTTCGACCGTTGGACGGTTGAACGAGGCTAGCCACGTCAGCCACCGCATCGCGTGCTCCCCTAGCCGCGTCGGGCGCCCCCCGCACGCGCCCCCCGCCGCGCGTGCCCCACCACCGCCTCACCTCCCCGTGCTCCCCGCCGCCTGCCCCACCGGTCCTCGTGCCCGCCCGCCTCCCATCTCCTCGCCCACCAGCCTCGTCGCCACGTAGAGCGCGCGGGGCCGACAAGCATGGAAGGCAAGGGGGTAGGAGGCGGGCGAGCGCGGGGAGCATGGGGAGGCGAGGCGGCGGGGGGCGCGCGCAGTGCTCGCCCGGCGCAGCGGCTGACGTGGCCAGCCTGGTTCGGCGGTTGGTTGGCCAAACCAGGTTGATGTGGCTTTGGTTTGGCACTGCATCGGCCGAAGGAGGGCCGAACCAGATTTGAATTTTTTTAAAACAAAAATTGTTTTTTAAAAAAGCAGAGGGAAGGAGAGTATAGGGTTAAAATTAGACAAGATCCACTTTTTATTATCGCCCACGTGTCAAAACTACACGGCGAAGAGGCAAATGCCACAAAGAAGATTGTGACTTTTATAAGTTAAAATTATTTAACTTCGACTAAATTTATATAAAAATATATCAACAATTATAATATCAAATGGGTTTCAATGAAATCTACCGTAAAATATATTTTAATAGTATATTGATTCGATATTATAAATTTTACTATATTTTTCGAACTTAGTCAAAGATAGAGAAGTTTATGTTAAAAAAATTGGAAACTACTTATAATAGTTTGAAACAGAGGTGTGAATGTGTGATGTGTGGGTATCCAGCTGAAAAATGATTGGGTGTTAACTACAAGTGGAAAATGACCCAAATATAAGAAAAAATATCAAAAAAAGAGAGAAGAAGATAACACCATGACACACATGATACATGAAGTTTGTTTTATCTTCTTTTATTTTCTTTTCCCCTAGAAAATTAGTCTTCTGCTGCTGCTGCTCATAATCAAAAGGCAAAATGGAAATGTTACACATCATGGTGCAGAAATTTACCACAGCTACCTGAAATATTCTTCACCAATTCTGCAAAGATGATATTAGCCAACATGAAAACAGATTTGGTAACAATTTGGAACATTTTTGTACCAGTGCTTGTAGGAAAAACAACAATACTTTCTTATTCCTACAAAGCCTTTATTTTTGGAAGAAAAATTAATAAAGTAAAAAGATCAAAGTACACTTATTAATAAGAAACTATTAGTATTGTGAATTAATATGTAAGAAACAGGTAATGACACTGAATGAATAAACTTACTGATTTACAAACTGAGCGTAGGAAAAAATGAACTTTTTCTAAGACTAAATTGAATGTTTAGAAATAAAGTGTTTTTTATACAGAGCTAGTATCATATAATTGTGAGAAAAATGTTTATAAACTCAATACATCACCATCATGTATAGATACAACCTATGTAGACAAAGGGGAGGCAAAACCTGATGCAGACACTCCTACCCAACAAGATTGCACCACTAGATTGGTGTCCTTTTATTTCAATGATACATTAGATTGATGTCACATCAGCTCTCAATACCAACTTTAGTTATCTCACAATGCAGAAATCAACATCTGAATGGCCTCACCTATGTACCACCACCAATCCCCATTCTCCAAGTCCCAACCAAACCACATTTAAAAAAACAAAGCAAGGTTGCATTTGATTGAGTGATTTTCTATCCATAATGGCTATCATCTTGCTCAATAAATCTCGTTGTGGAAGCATTTTTTTCAGAGTCAATGAATGATTCTACTACTGTTTCCATGTTACCATGAAGTGCAAGCTAGGCATGCTGATTATCATAAACATCCAGAGGTATCAATTCAAATGACAGATTTTTCAATACATCAAGAGTACAGATGGTGTGGTGCAATTACTATCCAGCAATATATACTTGAGATGACAATTTTACTTAAGTATATAGTTGAGACCTAGCTTAAGTAGATGCACCTGAATGTCAGCAGAGTAAGGTAGGTGCCCTAATCCAACCAATATTCTAATAGTAACCAATCATTCAAAAACTCACCTGAATAATTAATAGTCTCATAGCTGGCCCTGTAATAAAAATATATCAAAAGTAGATGAGATGCAAACCTGCAAACCAAACTTCTATTGTAATTTTCCAAAGATCCAGTTTCAATACTGTCACCATCTGATGCATCATTAGTATACAGACATCTAAGATAAAAATTGTTTTATAAAGTACAAACTAGAAATGGCTCAGACAAAAACAGAAAAGACTATGAAATTCATTGTTATACTATTTCAAAAGGCTCTCATATACAGTGGAGATTTTCTTTCAAAATATACCTAGTGAGATATCCATTAGCATGCATTTTCCATTTAAAACAGTTATACCTGCGTAGCAATTGCACTAAGCATTCGCATTTCACTAGGGCAGGAGTTTGGCACAGCCATTAGCTTTCATTATGGAGTTGGTCACTTCCCTTATCTAAACAAAAAGATTAGCTTTTATTTAGACCACATGAATTTCGCAGGAATTCCACTTCAAACAGGATAATGTATCCTAGTTGTTCTTGTTCCAGGTCAGTGACAGTACAAGTCAGCACTATGGACACAGACAAGAGGCGACCTTACCGAGCCACCGTCCCAGTTGTTTTATTCTGACACGATGCATCAGTCAGGGACCAGGTCATCTAGAACACATTAAACATTAACCTCGCATTGATCTATGATGTTAACCATCCTAATATCCAATCCTTTTCATCAATGCCTCCAGGAGAAGGGAGGCAATCCAAGCCTGCCATATTCAATTCCTCTGCCGACCTGTGATGATGAGATTGATGAGCACATACAGTGTCAGGCACAGAATAAACTAGTCATGCCAACAGCTCCTGCCAGCACTCACCAGGCAGCCATAACAACAGCAGCTGAACACAATCCATGTAATTATAAACCTAATGTCATGTGATGATGTAATTAATATTGAAACAAAGTGAAGGATTCACATGGTACTTTTCTGAAGAAAATCAGGAAACAGGGAAGCTTAATCAATCTTGGTACTACAATAGAGCATTTTACATCAATCATGAATCTTGAGTACAATCAGTAGAGCCTTGATCAATGATGAGCCATGTCAGGCCTAAGCAACATTTGATGCAAGACCCTCCTCCCCTCCTACTCCTTCACAACCAAAGGATGGGCGAAATAGATACCATAATTCATGATCCTCACAAGGAGAGAGCTAACATTTGGGAAAATGCACGAAAAGAGAACAAAAGAGTAATACAAGGATAAATATGGGAGAAACACAAGGAGAAATCTTTCACCTAGGCAAGCCAGCAATTTGATACAATTGACTAAGTTCCAATTCCTCCAATTCTTTCACCTATGGGCAATGCTAAATCGTAGAAGAATTATCATCACCTTCTCCTCTAAAGATTTCTCATCACCCCAAAAGAATGTTGTTACCTGTAATCACTAGCAAGATTCATGCTAGCAACTTAGCAAGTAGCAACAAGTAGTGAGTAGTAGAAATCGGTGAAGCACAGCAAAAAAACGGCGCCTTTCTTGTTCCATTTGTTTTTTTGTTTGTTCTAGACTACCATCTCATCGAGCTGGAGCTGTTCAAGCCAGCTGCCGATGACTCCAGCGGTGTCTTCCTCGCCGTAGATGCGCTCACGGCTTGTGGTAGGACCCAAGATGTCAATGGAATCCATTGTCGATGTCGTCTTGTGGATGGATGGTTTCTCTGGTGTCGGCTCCTTCACTAAGGTATTGACCCATGAGAGGTCAGGCTCATGGTTGCCATTGGCTCCGGACCGGAGCTCGAACGAGGAGCAACGCTTGAGGCGGCCGAGCTCCTCGTCGTCGGCGCCCCAGTCCGGGTTGCTGGAGGGGAAGCCCCATTTGGATAAGCTGGAGCTCACCGGCGAGCCAACCAGGAGCGAGGCGCCTGTACCGAGGTCTCGTGAGCTCATGCTTCGCAGTGTCTGCTGCTGCATCTTCTCCCGCTGCGCCAGCGCGGTGAGCAGCCTGGAGCTCATCGGGGAGACCGGCTCCGGGTTGACCGCGGCCGCCCGCGGAGAGAGCAAGCTCTGCTGCTGCTGCTGGAACTGGTTGAACACTGCAGCTTTGCGAGTCGGAGAGAACGCCGCGCCGCCGCCTTGGTCAGCGTACCGCGGCGAGCGGGATGTCGCCGCCGCCAGCTCGGCCGAGAAGAGCTCGTCAAGATTTGACGGCACGAGCGCCTTCCCCCTCACCGACCGCAGGGAGGCGGGCGAGCTAACGAGGCTATCGTAGTCCGCCGCCGCAAGCAGCTCGTCGACAGCCATGTCACGGGCGCTCAGCGACGTGCGAAGCCGGCTCAGATGCAAGCTCCCCGCGCTTCCGGGTAGACACAGAGCTGGCACGCTCGGCTGCGGCCACGCTCCCCCCATCCCGTTCCCCCCGCCGCAGGCCGACGGCGACAGAGGCGGCGTGAACGATGACCCCGGCGATGAGAGCCCCATCCCCATGGCCGCTGCCATCTCCATCGCCGCCCGAGGCGATGGCACGGCCGAGCCCGTGGACACGTACAGCGGCCGGAGCTCCTCCGGCGTGTGCGCGAAGAAGCAGACCCGCCGGGCGCACCCAACACCGTCCTTGCAGAGCCGCGTCCGGTACTGCGCGGGGTGGAGCCAACTCTCGAACACCCCGTGCGCGTACTCGCACATGTCCCCTCTCCTGCAACCGGCCCCCTTCTTGAACTCTGGGCACGGGACACAACTGTAGTGGTACTTCCTCGGGTCGCGCCGCCGCGCGTTCTCGCCGGGGTGGACGAAGGGGCACTCCGTCCAGTCGTGGGAGTAGGCCCGCGAGCACGCGCGGACCTTGAAGGAATACATGCGGAAGTCGTCGGAGGCGTAGGCGCCGTTCTTGATGTCGGGGAGGGAGGGGTCCGGTGGCCACTCCTTGCGGGCGCCGAGGAGGGAGAGAAGGTGGTTCTTGAGCGGGAGGGAGTTAGGCGGGAGCGCAACCAGGTCAGACGGCCGTCGCTGGAGGTGGTCAAGGAGGGTTGGGTCCGCGCCGGCAGCGAGGAGGCGAGACACAGCAGCGGGCGCCGAGGGAGCACCCCCCGCGGCGGCGAGGTGGAGCGGGGCGGACAAAGAGGCCCCAGACGCGCGGTTAGGGTCCACAAGGTACGGCGGCGAGAGGAGGACTTCAACGCAGGCCACCGACCCGTACGCGGCGGCGACCATGAGCGGCGTCAATGGCTCCGCGCCGCGCGCCGCGGAGTACCAAGGCGCCGGCTTATCCGCGAGGGCGGGGTGCGCGGCGAGGAGGTCCGCAAGCCCCGCCGCGTCGTCGTCGGCCGCCAGCTCCAGCAGCCTCGCGGACGCAGCCCCCACCTCCGCATCCAACGCGCCGGATCCTACCGAGGACGTAGGCTCACCCATGGGCGGCGGCGTCAGCGGCGGCGCGCGATCGGAGAAGGTGTTCGACGAAATGGTGGGGCGGAGGGGAGAAGGGAAAGCGAGTGAGGCTTTTGCTTTGCAGACTTCCTCTCTTGGTGTTTGGGCAAAACTAGGTTTTAGGGGAGCTCTTGGCTTTTAATTTAAAAATGTTTTTTTCTTCATGGCCATAAGGGTAAAATGGGGTTTTTACCCTCTTCTTTTTTTACTGGTTTTACACCTTGGGAGAAGGTGAAATTTGGTTGAGGTGCCACCTTTTTTTGAACTTAAAAAAAGGTGGTTTTTTTAGTGGAGGAGATCACACCAAGAGTTTTGGTCTCATTGGTTAGAAGAAATGTGGTCAATTTTGTGGTGCAATAAATTTTTGCATGTTACTTTTAATATTTTTTGTCCTTTTATAAGTAAAAAAAGAAACCAATTAATAGCTATCTAAATCTTGGTTTCTTAATTTCATGTTACAATAGCTTGTCTTAAGCTTGGTTTTGTATGATAGTTGATAGAAACTACAAAATATAAAGTATGCATCAGTTTGAGAAGTTGCTTTGGGGGATAGATTTCTATAGCTATATGCACAAATTGTTGATGATTTATCGTTAGAGATTGTAGTAAAAAGACTGATCCACAGAATCTCAAATCTGTAATGTTTTAAAGAATATGCATCCGACGAAATATTATCTTCATTTCATAATATTTGTTGTTTCAGAAGCAAATTTATATAGAATGACGAGCATTTTGAGACGGGGAGAGTTTGTTTTTGATGCGCCGGGAAAAAATAATCACATCATGTTGTAATTAAAACGAACTACTTTGAATGATATTTTGAAGGGGGTGATACAAAGTTAAGTACCGAAGCTTCATGATATGATGTGAATGTGTTCTGAAGCCTTTGCGACGGTCGAAGGATCTCGGAGGATATCCCCTTCGAATGATTTTTATTTGGAAGGTATGCCGCAATATATGATAAGACATTTGCTTCTTAACTATGTTCTTATTTAGGTTTATTATTTTGCTCGTATAGAATCTTGTGTACAAAATTCATAATGACAATTGTAACTAGAGTACAAAATAGTACTTTTCTGTTATCTTTACACTTTACCTATAAATATCTGTCATTTTTATTGTAATCGGGACCTAGAACTCAGCCTAACAATATACTTTAAATTGGATGTAAGGTTATTATTTTTTTTGGATGTCATACAAACTTTATTTTGTATTTGAGCTAGTCCTTCGTGACTAATTGAATCTATTGACGCAATCTTTTACTCCGACAAAAATTGATGTTTAAGTGCTCTGACCACATCTAGCTTGCCTCTCATTTTCTTAAGCTGACAGATAATACGTCGATGGTCCATGATTTTCAACGGAGATGATCTTGCGACGACTTTTGTGAAAGCGTAGCTCCACAAACCAAAACGAAGCATGCGAGAATATAAGGTGGTGTTTAGTTTCTTTTGTCGAGGACTAAGAACTTTTTTGGAGTTTTCTGTTTTGTGATGGTTTTAGTTCCTAAAGTGTCAAATAAATGGACTAAAATTTGAACTAAAGTGTTTAGTCCTCTAGTCTAAAGAACTGGACTAAATAGCAGAAAAGACACCACAATACTCGCAACTATGGCACCAGAACAGGGAGAAGGGTACTAATCTAGGGGTAAAAAAATATTCGTTTAACTGTATTTATGGACTTTAGTCCATGGAACCAAACAGTGTCAACAGAACTTTTTTATCCCTAGATTAATACATTAATACCCATGATCTTCTGTTCTGACGCCATTCTTTTAGGTCATGGGGGTGTCTTTTTATGGTGTTTACTCTAATTTTAGTCTACCTATTTGACACTTTACAAACTAAGGGCATGTTTGGGAGCCCACAATCCTAGTCTATTCCCTGAGGATGGGTCGGGATTTTAGTTCCCCAGGGAATGGGCTGGAATTGTGAGCTCCGAAACTAGCCCTAAAAGTACCACAAAATAGAAAACTAAAGTATAGTTCCAAGTAACCAAACAAGCCATAACGAACATTTAGAAGTAGCAGGGAAGGTGAAATTAGGGAATCGGATTTTATACGCAGGAAGTAAATGGAATCATCAGCTCGTCACGTATTATGCCAAAATTTCAATTAGATATAAAGCCATTAGTCGTTTTCTGTTAAGCCTTGTGCTTATTCGGGACGAGGGAATCAACTGATTTTGTCAGCGAAATAAAGCAAAGCATACTAGCTAACGTATCGGTTCAGATTCTCATGCAACCGGTGTATAAATAATAGTTGTTTTGATGTTTAGGTAAGAGACACATGTGGCCACTAGAAGTTGAATTTGGGTGGCACCACTAGAATCTTGTTTTAGTAACTAGTTAGAACATCTCCATTGTAATTGCTATATTTGACTTGCTATTCATAATAATAGCAAGTCTTCTATTTTAATTGACTTGCTATTTTGTTACTCACACCTTTTAGACAATTCTTACTATTTTTAAGGATAGTAAGTTGGATAGGAATTACAATAGAGATGCTCTTAGGATAGTTTGTGTTGTTCTATTTAATATCATCTTAATATGTGTAATCCTATCTAAAACTACTAATATTTGTACATCGGCGGAGAGAGTATAAATATTACACACATATAATATGTCTGTGTTTTTAATAGGATTTTAGATTTATACAATGAGCAGCGGATACATACGATGGACTTCTCAGAAAAGAAAACAGTATGTGTAGCCAAAAAGGCAGATTTAGGATTTTTGTTAGTTGGTATCACTATAAAAACTAATGACAATGTTTTTTTTCAGTAAAATATTAAGATTAATAGATAGTATAGATTGTTGTCATCAACACTAAATTAAAAAAAATATATAACTCGATTTGTTTTTTCTATTGACAAATGAAATTAGTTTAGACTTATATCAAAAGTTTAATAAAACAAGTTATTTTATATTTTATTGTGCTGTTCGGACGACTATACTCATGTAGTAATATTTCTTTTTCGTTTCTCGTGCTATTTTTGCTCTCTCATTATATTTATTAGAGGCAAAAAAGAAAAGTACAAGTTAATTAATTGTATCTGAAGTCATATTTAAAATGATTTTATAAAACAACGGAAGTATATGATTTGTACTTGTCACAAATGAATAATTGAAATTAGTAGCGGACAAGAGAAATATTAAAGACTGTTTAGATAGACATCTATATTATCAGAGATAATGATGTACAAATAAAATTTAGTTTTTTACTCTCGTGATTAATTTATTAACTGAATAAATTTTGTCGATGGATGGAGCACATTTTACTACCGGTTTACTGGTGCGGAGGGGTAAAACCGGCAAGGGGAGTTAAGCAAACAGACCGGCTGCAGCCGGTGGTCCACGACGACCGGCCGGCCGGCCGGACCACCCACGCGTGCGGCTCGGATTGGCTCTGCGCCGCACAGAGCGCCCCACTCGCCTCGCGATTCGTGCCCACGCCCAACCGGCCCGCCCCGCTAGGTCTCTCTCCCACCCAGTATATGACATGAGGGACCGCACCTAGACGTGGCCTACATGTCAGTGAGACTCTTATGTGGTGGGTGAGGAGCGAGCTCGGTGAGGAAAATACGGAGGAGTGAAATGGTTTCGGGAATCGGGACGCGGGTGGGGTCGGGTCAGTTCCGCTTGGCCGCCGCGGCGAGTCGGGCTCGGTCGGACTCGAGTCGAGCCACGTGTCCGCCACTTTGATTTATGACGTCATTAATACAAGTGTACCAAGCATGGATTCGTCAAATAAAAAAATAAAACACCATTTTCTTATAGAAAAGTACTACCGTGTTTGAGCCGTGGCAACTGGGTGCAATATGAGTGATCAATTTTCTCATTTATTCAACAATTTAAGTACTCTTTTGAACATAAAAATTTCACAGAATTTTTAGGAAAAAAATTTACAGGTATTAGTTCAATTCCTATAAAAATTCTTTAAAATTCATTTATTTAAAAATAGGCCTAAGGTATATAATATGGAATCATTTAGGATGATATTTATTTTTCTATCAAACTTTGTTTCCATGTGATTTAACCAAGATTGACTCACATTCTATGGTCCTATACATTGAATAAGTAAATATATTTTATATGTTCCAACATAAGATTTAGGCATTGCAATGGATAAGGGGTTGTGTTAGAAACCTGAATACATAGTTTGTTTCCTAGCCTCATTGTTTTGAGTGTTTTTTTACTTTGGTTTTTTAATATGTCAATCAAAATATTATTCTATAAATAATTTAGAGATATTTATTCTTCTAAAATTACAACATAGTATTTTTTTTCTTTTTCTTTGCTCGTTTGGTTATTTGGACGACAACACAATGTTTTTATCTATGTTTTTAGCCATTTGGTGTATATAATGTTTCTAATTTAATTTTTAAATTTAGGACTTATCATATTATCTAGCATATTTATATTAAATTATTGTGCAAATTTAATAAGTATATATCCAATTGGAAAAATGGTTTTACCGAATTACATATAGAAATTTTGACGTGTATATTCATAGGTAAAATCATGGATCGTTCACTGTTATTTTATATATATATAGAACCCATCATCAATTTGTATTATACATGAAGACGAAGTCTAAACATTAAGTGAACAAGTCACCGAGTCAATCTGTTAGAGCATATCCATTGTAATTGATATTTTCGACTTGCTATTCAAAGCAATAACAAGTCTTCTATTTTAATTGGATTGCTATTTTATTACTCACTCTATTGTACTTGCTATTTGACTTGTTATTTTAAGGACTTGCTATTTCACAAGTAAGTTTGGTGAGAGAAATAGCAAGCCCTCTAAAATAGTAAGTCAAATAACAAGTACAATAGAAACACTTTTTGGATAATTCTTGCTATTTTTAAAGATAGCAAGTTGGATAGCAATTACAATGGAGATGCTCTTAGTCCGTATATAAATATATATTTAAGTAGTTGTTATATCGGTATAAGGGTCACAAAGTTCATCAATGAAAATTTACGGCAATTTTGTTATGCTAAACAAATTCCAAATCAATATGACCATGTGAGGGGAAGATTATTTTTTGTGGAATTTGCAAATGGCACAATTAAACTTGTTAAAATGTACTGCGTTCTTGGGGGGGGGGGGGGGGGGGATGCAATCGGAACAGTCGTATCACAGTATAAAGGCCAATTACAAAAAAAGTGAATTTTATTTTGGATCTCTTCTTTTTTAATCAAAGTTTCATCTCAAAACTATTTTAGCCTATATTTTCATGAATCCCTTTTGTTAACTTTTGGTTTTTCACTTTTAACCCCGCTTTTCGTCTATCTATGAAGTTAAATCTCAGTGTGACATACTGATCGCTTGCTCGATCATATTAAGCATGCTTTTACCGTGGCATAGAGATTTGATAATTTGCCACTCTCAATAGATGGCTTTGTGTTTTAATTTGTCACCCCGACTTATTTATTAACACTGATGGTACTACATATTAATATCAAGAGTGATATTATAATCAAAGGAGATATTTCGAGAGTATAAAATAATCAATAATATTACTGAGCAAAAAGGGGACTAAGAGAAAAAAACAATGAAAGACGCTCAAAGTGAAAATACAGATTAAATAGTCTTAGGTGAAATTTTATCACAAAGAGGGGTTCAAAGTGAAATTCACACTCAGGGGCGGAGCTACATGTACCGGAGGGGGTTCCGGGAACCCGGGTCCAATTTTTTTAGTTAGTATTAGTAAATTTTTACCTTTTATACACCCCTTAAATCTAATATGATACTCAATTTTTCTCTAGCTCCAGTTGACACTCCAAAATCAACAAACAGCTTGTCAAAATTGACACATACCATTAGTATTATCTTCAGCTATATATGACCTGTGACAGGATTGAGAACTGATGATTGGCCTGCACAAAGGTGTGCAATGTGCAGCAGAGTGCACTTGACACCACTCAAGAACAAAGCATCCAGAGAAGAAGAAAAAAATACTAATATTGGTAGATTAGCACTGCATGCATGGTCAGGATTTATACATTCTGCTTTTTGTTAGAAATTCTGATCCTGGCATCTGCACACACATCTTCAGCAAGACTTTGATCACAAAATTCTCTCAAGTCCTCTGTGACTGACAGGATGAAAATGGAGGTCTCTTTCATGTTGCCATCCACCTCACAAGATGCCACAAAGTAACTGAACTTTGGCCCTATGGTTGTGAATCAACAACTCCTGTTTTCTTTCTTCTGTTCTTGTGTTACTTCCTGTTGGTTTAATATCGGTCTGAAGGTTACTGTCAGATCAGATGACACCCTGCAGGGGGCCTTACATCAGATCTACAGTGCAAAAATGACGATGCTGCTGATGTATTAGGGTTTGTTTGGGAAATCTGGATGATCTGGTACCTGGATGCCATTGCTTGTTCTTTCCTAGCCATTCTGTTCTTACTCTTTATCCATAGCGGTGCTGGTTGTTACACGTGTATAAGCTGGAATATAGTTCCTTTGATATTATGAGCTAGATCATATAGTTGCAGCTATTTTAATAATAATGATTTGCTCGCTACTATTAGTATTATATTGTTGAAATACTTATAAATATGGATTTATATAAGTGACGAGGACATCCATACTATCGATACATCCACACCATTATATATAAGAATGTATTACTGGTCTGATTATTTGCGCTCGTGCACGTCAACTTAACTATAAGGTGAGTTCATTCTTAAGATTGTGTCTAACTTAATTAGACAATGAAAATATGTGCACATTTGTTTTTTCTTAGGAATGATGGAGAGACTTCAACATGAAAAGGAGCAGGAAATGGTTCAGATTCGAACTACATAACACCACTAATTTGTGACGGTCACCATTGTAACTTCGATTCGGGTGTTTAAGTACAGCTTGGAAAGCTTATCAAGTCTACTTTCAAATAAATCTAGCCTCACATCCATATCTATTTGAAATCAGCAACAAATATCATTTTACTACAAAGACTTGTTCTATCAATTGTGCTGCTTCATCCTATTTTGGTCCATTAATGGGTTGTGTATCATATTGAGTTCATAAAGGACGTGTCTTAGGGTTTGAAACCTTCCTAGACACCCCCTTGTCATCTTCCCACCTATTTATGGGCCTTAGCACTATCGAAGACAATTAGGTTTTGTTGATTCTTAAGTAAGCCATCACAACTTCAAGTTGCAGCGTGCGTGTCTATCAAATCGCCCGTTTGCCTTTCATCAAGATCTCATTTTCTCATATTTTAGATTGAAACCTTTATATTCTTATAGCAATTCAGCGTTGTGCCTTTGTGGATGAATTAATCGTTCCCCATAAGATTGTGTGCAATCTTTGGAGTCGGTATATCGTACGTTAAGGCATAGCTTCCTTAAATGGTTGTAGTTGGTTCGTGAATGTCAAAATTCTTTTATTTTAGATAGAAGAAATGTTGTGGTTGGAGTATGTTCATCATTTCCTTCATGACTTGTTTAGGAATAACCAATTCATGGGGTGGTTGGAGTATTTCAGGAGGAACTGTAACAAATCCAGGTATTTGGAGTTATGAAGGTGTGGCGGGGCGCATATTGTGTTTTCTGGCTTATGTTTCTTGGCAGCTATCTGGCATTTGGTATATCGGGACCTAGAAATATTCAGTAATGAGCGGATGAGAAAACCCTCTTTGGATTTGCCTAAGATCTTTGGAATTCATTTATTTCTGGCAGCGGTGGCTTGCTTTGGCTTTAGCGCATTTCATGTAACCGGTTTGTATGGTCCTGGGATATGGGTGTCAAATCTCGCTAGAACCACGCGTTTTTTAGCAGAAGCTTGTGATTTAGTTTTTGATCCAGCAAGTCAGGGAAAAAGCTTCTTAATTGTTGGTACCAAAAAAAAGAGCAACTGATTTAGCAGCATCAACTGCAATAAATATCAAGAGGACTCTTTCGCCTAGATAAAAATCTATCACGGTCAGCAAAGTTGTTTCTTTATTTGTATTTTCTATTTATTTAGTTAGTTTTTTCAATTTCATTAAGAAAAACTAACTAAATAAATGAAAATACATCTACTATACCAGGAATATCAATGAGCCCCATTCTTGCAATTGCTCAGGATACCCTCTTTTAGCTGCTAGGTCTATTTCTTAGTTCAAGATCCCTCTTACTAACTGGAATAAAATAATTAGTAGATCTGTTCCGCCCAAAATGGGAATGGTCGCTAGGGTTATGAACTTATAATCTCAAAACAAAAGGTGCTGAGTTTTGGAATCCCATTCTAAGGATTCTTGTGGTTCCGGGGAATCCAGCTACAGGAGAACTAGGAACGGGGAGCTCTCCCCTTTTTCTGCTCGTATGCATATAGAAAAAATGGATTGGTTTAGATCGATCTTAACCTAATAAATCGCATAAAACCTGAATTTAGGTTTGCAATAAATTTACAATAAATCCGGCCACTACCAATCCTTAAACATTTCTGGAAACCACACTGGATCGGTAGCACAGCCGAGACAGCGACGAGTTCTCTACCCATACGGGGATGGAGCGACAGAAGTATGGAAATAGGATAAGGTAGCGGCGAGACGAGCCGTTTAAATAGGTGTCAAGTGGAAGTGGAATATAAAAATTTTCATCGGCTTCGGAATAGTCGAATAATTTGAAATAGGGCACAAGATATTAGGAAAATCCAAGTTAATGATCAACAGGTTTGGATAGAGAATTTAGCTGTAATTTTTTTATAAACCTTTTTTTCCTGCCATAAAGTTGAAACTTTTTTATTAAGCTGTAATTTTCTCCTAGAATACATGCTCCTCTGGAAGCGCATACAATAATGCACGGTAAAGGAGAAAAAATAGCATACTCAATCAAAGGGCAAATTTCACCATCTCAATTATAAGGAACTTTCTATTCACATCCCCTCTCTCCCACTTCACACCTCGAAACACACTGTTCTTATAGAGAGAAAGGCGCTTTCCCATCTTCTTAACTCGAAATGAAATGAGTGAGGAGAGGAGGGTTCCTTTTGGGGTACCCCTAGGAAGAGATCCATTTATTTCCTGGGAAACAAAGTCATATGCACGTAGGTTCAGAGCTAGGCCAACTACGCCAATAGCACTCATCCATAAACCGATGACGGGTATTCGTGCGTGGATGGCAGCTCAGAATCAGCCTCATGAAAATCTTATATTCCCTGAGGAGGTTCTACCACGTGGAAACGCTCTTTAATGAAATTATTTGCATCCACCGAAAGATTGGGACCAATATTGCTATTAATAGGTAAAATATTATTTTTCTTAGATATATACATTGGGTTAAATAAATTTTATTTTGTTCTCTTTTTATTGAATACTATTCACATATCTACTAACACAATTTTGATCATAGTATAAATACACATGGTATCGTAAATTATCTTCTATGGAAGAATATAATATATATATTAATTCTACCGTTGGTAGAATGCATCATTGAAATTTTCTAATAATAGATATTATGAGCAATTAATTGACAGCGATCGAAATCCTGCCCAGTATCCTTTGATTAAAATTCAATTAAGAGGGTCTGTTTGGTAGAGTTCTGGATCTTGAAATCCACACTGAAACTAGAGTAGAGCATTTAAAGTTGGCTAGATCCTGCTCCACTGCTCCAATTTATTTTTCTAGAATACTCGGAGTGAAATCCACTCGAAAAATCTGTTTGTCTTTACTTCAACTCCGTAGAACAAAAGGAACCTGAAGCTGAAACCCTGTACACTTAAATAACTCCGTACTTTCGTGATCCTATCAGGGCGAAATGGCGGTGTAATAATGCCGCGTGTCAAAGATCGATTTGTGTACAACGGGTGGTGACATGCTTGCACTGTCCACTAACGAGCACTTTGATTATTATCTCCCGAGCTAGTGCCCGTCATTTTTTTGTACTTTCCAAGACGTACAAACACCAAACACCAAAAGTTATTAATATAAAATGACTCAAATTTAGTTATTTTAGAGACTAAAGAACCAAACACCAAAAGTTAAAATGAGCTAAAATATTTTAGCCACATTAGAGCATCTCCAATGCAATGACTAGGATGATTTCTATAGCATTAAATAACAGTCCACATAAGTAAAAATCTGATGTGGCATGAGAGTTAATGAGGAAAGAGGAGAAAAGTTGAGGAAATGATTTCTCATGCAAGAAATGGTTTCTATCACTAATACCAAGGATGAAGAAACGATTTGAGATCCTCTGCAGTCGGCCTCGTTGACTGCAGAGGGCAGTCAGCCCCTCAGTGCCGTCCGATTTCAATTGGATGGCCGGGTGAGGAGGGCTTTGCACCGGTGGGACCCACTTCGCAGGAGGCTTCGAAGAGAGAAGGGGGCTTCGCACCGTCCGATCAAGATCGGACGGGTGCGAAGCCTGACTGCCCTCTGCAGTCGGCCCTCCGACTGCAGAGGATCCCGTTCCTGAAGAAACCACTCTACATTCATTGGTAGAGTGTAGTAGTTTCTATAGATGTGACCCACTTATTTATGATTGGGCAAAAAAGGAAAAAATAAATAGAAACAAGAAACTATGGATTATGAGAGTGAGTTTCTATGAGTAGTTTCTTAGTGACATGACATGTATAGAAACTATTAGATGATTTCTTGGTTGGGAATGCCCTTAGCCCCCAAAGAAGAACTAATAGGAGCTAAAATGCTCATTTTCCACCCCTAACCCCACCATGTATACATGCATGAAAAACAAGAGACAATAAATAGGGGGTATTTAAGTTATTTTGTATATCAATAAAGCCTTCAGCTCCTACTTAAAATACAAACAAGAGGTGACTAAAATTTAGTCATTGATTTTAGCCACTTTACATTAGTCCATTAGATCCAAATCAGACCTTTAGACTGATTGTTGGAGAAGAGAATGACTGTAAGTTTTCTGAACACTTTATAAGCGGTTTATCCGTCTAGATTAGTTAACATGCGTCGTATATTTCATACTCCTAAACGGTGCCATGTTTTTAAAATTTTATATATAACAAAAACTAAAAGCTAAGGTTGTTTATCAACTTTTTGTGATATAATTCATTTATTTGTACCCTCAAACTATTTGGTCCAGGAATCATCTACTATATATGTTCAATTCGCCTTGAAACGAGTCCTACACAGTAATATTAATTGCATGAAAAATAATATACTTCTGCTAATATGCACACCCTTCTGAATTCTGAAAAAGTTGCTATGAATTGTGAGCTATAAAAAAATCATTGTGAGTTATGAGTTGTGAAAAAGTTTGGAAGTTGTTTGGTTGGAGTAGCTGTGGATTTCTGTTTTGATAGTAAATATATGCAATACTCCTAATATTTGGTGGCATTATTAATAATATGCACTCTCGGTATAAACACTGACTTGCTTAATGATGCGAATTTAGATTATTATTGTAATAAGAAAACTAAAACAAAATTATTTATATTTGAAATGCATTTATGTTTTCTAACAATCATATATTAATTTTTATTCTTAGAAAACTATTTAGTTTCAAGTACTCTATATAAGATATTTTATTAATGGCAAAGGTGAGTAATTTCCACTAAAAAATGGTTACGAGAATCTTTGGAATCTAAGGTACCTCCAACTTTCTGTTTGCACTGCGAAAATCTACATACCCCTAACTTTCTGTTTGCACTGTGAAAATCTGCAGATTTTGAAAAAATCAGGTGCCCAAAATAGCTATTTAGTTCAGATTTCAGCTTCCGAGCTAAGAAACTGGTTCAAAAATCTGAATCAAAGAGACCTTTAATATATTAATAATCAAGTTAAAACTCAGGTGCCACTGGGATCACTTCCTTTACCATGCTACTTATGATTCTACCATCAGTCAACATCCTATGCTACTGCCTACCTGAGATAAAACATTATTGAGGGGAAAATTAAGGGATCCCAAAGAGAAAAGGGTTCCAAACAGAAAATATAGGGATGTTAATGTGTAACACAACACATTAACATGAGTTGTTTTGAGTTGATGTGCCTATTTAATTCACTTGAATGGCATCTTGCTCCATGCACAGTTAACATCATATCCCTATCTCTATCTATCTATCTATCTATCTACATGGAGTCAATTGTGATGGCTCACATCATAGTGTTTATGCAGCATCACTTGTACTGGCACAAAGGAATTTGCAAGGGAAACTATGGGGATAAGGACAAAAAATGTCAAAAAGAGGGTGCTTGTTCCCCCCTCCACTTAAAAAACTAGAGCTAGATTTAAATTTTAAAACCCGAGTTTGAAAATTATATTACGGTTTGTCGTCATTTTTGCGGTTTTAGGTTTACAACAATTACGAATAGAAATATAAAAGTTTTACCCTAAAAGTATAAATTTTAGTTACAAATAAGTCATGCTCCCCTATTAGCAGGTGATGAGATTTGATGCATGAATGTGTCGCTGACAGGCGGGCCCACCTGCACAACTGGAGAGCCCACTGACAGCGACCCGTGTGGACTTGTTGCCAACGGAATCCTTTCGCTACGACTAACATAAGACTTTTTTTCCCTCCATTACACATAAGACACGAAGAACAGGGCTGGCATCTTCAGAGTTGAGACAATGGAGAAAGCTTACCACAAGTTGCCCTAGGTTCCAGCAATCAGCTACCCACGTCGCTCCTGTCACGAACAGCACATTCAGGTACAAATTCATGTGAAATTCACCATCTTCAACTTGCACTTCCAAGCTCCTCCAGCCTACAAAATTCTCACAGCAATACGTTCAGGTGCAGTTGCAACAAGATGCCTTGTGTAATCTGTGAACCTGTAACCAGAAATCCAAGACGCTTTTTTTGTTCATTTTAGGAAGGAAACCAGATTCTGTGCAAGCAGTATGATCCACCAAGCAATCTGTAATCTCAGATTGCAGACACAATATAGTGCACAACACAAACGGGGATGAACAACACAATAGCTGGGAGCCTGGGACATAATGTAACTGATTCTTATCATCACAGAGAGGCAATTGTTGCCTGCAAAACCACATCCCGGCTTTGCGGTTAAGTGTTAGAAAAGAAGGATGAAACAAATGTATGGATACAAACTAAAAGAATGGGTTGTGATCATGTCGACAAAACTTGTGGGTGGCTGTATGTGTGCCACCACAAATACGAGCTAGTCTTCTTTCAGTCTTCTATCAAAACAGAACTGAAGAAATCACGCATTTACTGTGCTCCTCACCACAAGCCAATCATCTTCCACCAGAAGCCTCCAGCACCAAGCCAGATGACGATGTTAACGACTGAAATGACAAATCCGTAGCCCCACCATTGAGCCAGCGGAACATAGCCCGCACCATAGAAGACAGGAGCAGACCCAATGCCATAGTGTGTGAGGCCACCCATGATGTTCGAGAGGAATGAGAGAACCATGGCAGCGAAAAGCGGAGGGGCACCCAAGGCACTAGAAACTGACAAAAATGCAGTGAACATTGCACCAATGTGTGCTGCGCCACTGGCAAAGAAATAGTGGGAGTAGAAGTACAGCAGCACCAAGACACCGAATGAGAGTTGCCATGACAGACCAAGACCTCCAACAAACTGAGATGAAAATACGACAAGGTCAATACAGGTGAAATCAGCAAAGATATTGAAATTCCAATATGTTGGCATTGCGCTGGGTTAAAAGAAATAAAATATGTGGCATATCAGGTAAAAAACCATATTAAAGTGTCTGTTTCATTTATCCAACTAGTGCCCTTGGTTTCACAATTAACAATGATAACCATGGGCACAATTCATTTTTCAATATAATATAACAACTAAGGTAACATAATTATGCAGCCTATCCATACTACTGACATTGTTCTTGTTTCAATACGAACAGACAAACAGCGGTACTTTGCTCTTTTCTGGAGAAGGATAACATTGACATACTATTGAAGAAATTTAAGATCTGACATAATGAAAAAAAATCAAAATTGATGGCATATAGCAAGTTTCTTGGTGTCAAATGCTAGAAAATAACATATTACAAAGAAGTATATCAATCATGCTCAATGCCTATTATAATCAGCATGCAGTTTAACTTACAAAGCCTACTGATCGTAAAAATCCTACAAGCCTTAAGCAAATCATTTGATGGCACTTGACCCAATTAGTCTAAAGATACAGATACAGTAGGTTGGGGGAGCAAGCATACCTTCACAACTGTCTCACTGAACCAAGAGATCAAACCATACTTGTTGAGGTAGCCAGCCATTGCAATAAGAGCAGCAAACCATGTAAGGGTATCCCATGCCACAGCCTCCCCCAAACACTCTTTCCATGTGACAACTCCAGAAATCAGGAGGACAGATAGGCCAAGAATTGCAGCAGATACTGCATCCACATTTAGCATTCCTCCAAAGATCCAAAGACCAACCTGGTGGCAAGATCACAATGTTCAGTAAGGAAAGGAATTTCAGTTTATATTCAAGTTAGAGGCAAACAGTGCGATGCAAAAAAATGTACAGGTGTACAGCCATGTTGTTACTAGGTTTACCACTTCTTTTTATCTTTTGCAAATAACCTTTTTTGTCATAACAAGGTCATCAATCACAAACCACTGTAGGGTTTTCTAAAAAGGAATGAGAAACAACAAAATAGTACCCTTGAAAAGAAAATAACAAAATAATGCCCTTGGGTTTATTCACTGATTATAGATAAGCCAAACTTTCTTTAATATTATAAAAATATGAGTTGATGGTGATCGTCAATTCTACACCTGACATGACACCCACCCCAGACTGGCGCTGCCCCGCCCCCATCCCCTCCGGCTGCCACACCTAAGCCGACGTAGACACCCATCCCTTCGGATCCACGAGTGCGCCAGACAGATGTAATCTTCTTCTTGTATATTACGAATATATTTTAATTCGTAGCAACGCCAGCCTGGCGTTGCCCCGCCCCCATCCCCTCCGGCTGCCACACCTAGGCCGACGTAGACACCAATCCCTTCGGATCCACGAGTGCGTCAGACAGATATGATCTTCTTCGCATATATTACGAATATGTTTTAATCCGTAGCAACGCACGGTCACCTAGCTAGTCCTAGTGAATTCTCAGATTAATTCTACAGGCACCACGCAGCAGTCAGCACAATAAAGATCCTAATTCTCATAAATCACTAAATAATAATTACAAGACCATTTCTTTATGTACTAATCCCAGACAAGACCACTATGTTAAATTAGGGAACAAACACCGGATTCCTGAAAATCTCCATTTCCAAATAGGCGAGTCCTTGATATCAATCAATCATAAACATCCTAGCAAGATACAAGCAACATCTGTGGCATCAAAATAACCCAAATAAAAAGCACACAACATCGTTGACATCAAAATAAAACATAATAACATCTTTGGCAATCGCTATCAAAATAAAAAACACAGAGTTCACTATGCTAGATTGCTGATATTTATGCAGAAAGTAGCATAATAATACTAGCAATTGTAAGCTGAGCAGCTGGTGATGGTTTCTATGACAGAAAGGGAACATCTAAATAAGTAAATATATCATCATACCGTGAGCAATAGAGTTCCAGCCATGATCTTCTCCTCGTTGCTCATGGACCCCATCTTTGCCAGCTTCTCCTTGGCCAGGCGTGGCGCATCAGGACTGGTCTTCATCTCCGGCGGGTAGATCAAATACAGTATCAACGGCACAAACACAAGAGACAGCAGCCCTGGCACAATGGCGGCCTTCGCCCACAGCGTCCACCCAATGCTCTGACCAATCGTCCCGGCTGTGAGGTTTGCGGCGAGCGGGTTGGCCGCCATGGCGGTGAGGAACATCGCCGACGAGATGACCGATGTCTGGAAGCAGGTGAGCATGAGCCAAGAGCCGAGCTTGCGCTCCGTGCCGTCGCCGGTGCGCGATCCGCATGCTTCGCATAGGGATTTGACGAGCGGGAGGAAGATGCCGCCGGCGCGGGCAGAGACGGATGGGATGGCGGGGGCGAGGAGCGCCTCTGCGAAGACGAGCGCATAGCCGAGGCCGAGCGAGGATCCCCCGAAGGCGGAGACGAAGGCGTAGGCGACGCGGCTGCCGAGCCCAGTCTTAATGAATCCGCGGGCGAAGAAGAAGGCAAGTGCGATGAGCCACGGGATGGGGTCGCCGAAGGCCGAGAAGGCGGCGGCGAAGGTCAGCGTGCGCGTGAGCACGGCGGCGCCGAGGCCGAGCAGCGCGACGGCTCCGAGCGGTAGCGGCTGGGAAATGATTCCCACGATGGTGGCGAGGAAGATGGCCAGCAGCTGCCACGCGTTGCGCGCGACGCCTGCGGGGGGCGGGATGAGCCATATCAGCACCCCCGTCGCGATGGTGGCCACGAGCGGCTTGATGGCCGCGCCCTTCAGCGCCGGTTTAGTCGGCGGCGGCGACGAAGACGCCGACGCTGCCCCCGCAGCGGAGGCATATACAGCCGGCAGTACACGCCTTCCTGTGGAGGCGGGGTCTACGGTCACCGGCTTGACCAAGGAGCCGGAGCCAGAGACCGAGAGCGAGAGCGAGACAGGATTAGATGCAAGCGAGGCCACGGCGGGGGAGCGACGACGGAGGGAGAGAGGCGGGAGGCGCGGGCGGAGGTAGGTGATCCCGAGGTGGCGGCAAGTGAGCGGGGCGGCGGCGGCTGCCATGGCGGCGGAAATGGAGATGGGAGAGAGGAGGTCGGGGTTTAAAGCGGATGGACGGTGAGGATGGCGTGGCATTGGACGTATTGGATCGGATTGGGCGAACCTGACGCACCAGGTGTTCCTGCACCACCAGTGGTACCCGTGATCCCCCTAGGCCGCCCACTACAGTCTACACAGCTACCCAGCCTATAGACCAAGTCCATTTTCTCTGTGTCCTTGTGATTGTGGCTGAGAGGAGAGGACGAGCGGCGGAGATTGATCCGATGGGGACCAGGATTGAGCGCCGGCGACTCCACGCCGTCCGTTCTTTGATGTGGTCGAGTTTCCGTGCAGGATTTATTACATTTTTGCCCTACATAAATTGATAATGCTGGCTACCTGCTTGCTTTCGGACGAAAATGCCGATTTTTTTTTGAAATAATATTTTTAAAAAATAAAATTTCAAATTTGTATGACAATTTGAAAAAATTGCAAAACAGATACCCGTCGGCACTTAGTCGGCTAACTGGTACCACGTCAGCGCTAGTCGGCCGATCAAGTGTCGACTAGGCGCCACGTTGGCTCCCTTTGGCGCGCAACGATATTTTTCTACTGACTAACGCCATGTTAACAGAAGTCGGCTGTTCAATGACCGACTCTTACTGATGCGACAATATTTCAATGGCCGACTGACGCCACGTCAGCAGGAGTCGACTGTCCGACTCCTGCTAACGTGGCACCCGTCGGCGGAAAGAACTATTGGTGTGTTCTAATCGGAAAGAACTGTTGGTGACGATTGGTACCTATTTTTGCAATTTTTTCAAACCACCATACAAACTTGAAAATTTATTTTAAAAACATATTATTTCAAAAAAAATTCCGAAAATGTTGTTGTTTTGGTCTTCTCGTCGTTTCAGGATTGACAATTTCGCCAAGCTTCTCTTGAATTTCGATATTTTTGTTCAGGTTGCGCTTGAATCTTTGACTAGTAGTGGTGGTGAATTTCAGTGGATGAGTAAATATATTATTTATATACTAGTAAGGTGTCCGTGCGTTGCAACGAAACTTTTTTTAATACCAAATATTTATTTAGAGCATGATAGTTATTGCCTCAATTTATTGATATTAGAAATGTTTTATAGATATTGCCTCAATTTATTGATATCTGAAACATTTTTACAAATGGTTTTATGGATCATGTACATATAGACAAACATGTCCAGATTTTCATACTTGTTATTGTACTAACCAACAGCTGACATCATCTCAGATAGTTTCACTGTGACATAACATATCCATTAACACCATCAATTCTTCTTGCAACGCCCATAAGATACCATAAGATAGGATACCTTTGTGTTACTTAATTCCTCCCGTTCTTTGTGGTTCTTTGTTCCAGGTAAGAAAAATAATCAGGATATAAGAACAAGAGATATGGGCAATAAATTAGATAACAAAAAAATTAAACAATCTCCTTTCCCACCATTATCCACTGTTTCTAAAGGAAATATTTGAAATAACAAACTATATACTTGTTTAAAAGATCATGTTCGTGTCCGGAACAAAGTATTTGTAACCGGAGGAAGAATTGAACATTGGAACTTAAGCAGCATAGTAAATTCAAGGAATCAACAGCGACAAGGCAAAGAGAGAGGATATAATTTATATAACTATGATAAAATGTTTAACACATAGGATTATGGTTATCTTCATGGAAAATACCTGAATTATTTTACACGATCAATCTAAAGAACATTTTACTTCAACTACACACTTTAAAATAATGTATATATTAAAGAACATTTTACGTCAACTACACACTTTCAAATAATGTATATATTTCTTGAACAAAGATAGTATCTTGTCCTAGTCCTAGTGTGCAATAAGGTTAATTATACCATATCAGCAAAACATAATCAATAATGTAATCAATAGAACAAGGTACAAAGCTCTACTCGTACAACACATGTAGCACCTAGCAGCAACTTCTCCCACAGCCGACGAGAGCCCCTTGAAGCTGCTGCTGCATGCCCTCGCGAGACCGCCTCGACCGCCGCCGGCTTAGACTCGGGGACGCCTGCCTCTCGGGCTCGGCGGCTGCCTTGCTGGCCACGACGAGGCGGGAGATGGTGGTGCGGCAGAAGGGGCAGGCCGGTGGTTGCATGAGGAGAGTCGTCGGGTTGGGCTTGCTGTGGCAGCACAGCGCCAGCGTGCACGCCGCGCACATCTGGTGCCCGCAATCCTGCACTTGGATGTTGCACGCCTGCTCGAAGCAGATGCTGCACAGATCCACCTCGGCGGCGGCGGCGGAGTGCGCAGGGGACGGCGGACAGTACCTGGTGCCCTTGAGGATCTTCCTCTCCCTACCTCTGTTGGCTTCCATGAGCGCCGCCTCCAGCAGAGCCTTGGCGTCCGCCTTGAGTTCGCCGATGAACTTGAGTGGGGAGGGCCACACCATGGGCTCCGCAGCTGACGGGTTGAGCAGCGCGGCGCAGGCGGCATGGCCCCGCTTGAGGGCGACCGCGTACGCGATCCTCCCGACCGAGTCCCTCTGGAGGCGGTCCGCCCCCCAGGCGAGCAGCTCCCGGATGCAGTCCAAGTTACCTGCGCGGGCAGCCAGGTGCAGCGCCGTGCTCCCGGGGAAACCGTAGGCGGCAGTGGGGGCGGAAACGATGGCGCCCTTGTCGAGCAGCAGGCGCACGCAGGCCGGGTGGCCCTGCCTCGCCGCCAGATGCAGCGGCGTGGCACCATGCTCGTCGCTGACGTTCACAAAGCGCGCGAAGCCCCAGGAAGCGGCGACGGGCACCGCCTGCGCGGCGGCGAGGATGGCCTGAAGGCAGTATCGAGGATACAACGTGGGGAAGAGGGGTTGTGGCGCTGCGCGATGTGGGGAGGAGACAGTTGAGGGCTTGACTATTGAGGCGCTGTGCGACGTGACGGAGGAAGGAAATGCGCTGCGCGCTGCGAAACGAGGGAGGCGGACGGAGGAAAGGAAATCTAGTCACTTTATAATAGTAGAGATATATGGTTTCACTATTTATACATTGATGTTTGTTAGCTAATGGTACATACATATATTTCCTCAAAAATACTTATATTTCTAAATCTCTTGCAAATCATGGATATTGGGTTATTAGTCACATTACGAACTGAAATGGTAGTGAAAGGAGCTTGCTACGGTGGTGAATTGGTGTTAGAAATTGGTCAACAAGTTGGCTCATTTATTTAATTTCAAAGCGTGTGTATATGCTTAGTAACGTATTGTCTATTTAATAGGATAGAAACTACTTATAAAGATTCGGCTAAAATCACACGCACGCACGTATCAAATACTATTTTAATGTTTTAATGTGATTATAACTAAAAAATAAATCAAATATTTTAGTTACTTTTATTTTGAAATAAATTATGACGGTTGGATCTCCGAACCATTGTTGTGGCAGTTATTAGTACATTTATTCTAGCATGGCTAGACTTCACCGGACTTATATTTGGTCTACACCGGACTAGAAGGATAGCGGGATCTTCAAACCATTGTTACAGAGAACAACTGTAAGGGATGACAATCAAGTTTATGGGTAGCACTTGTGCGTGACTGCTGATGTGAACATCAACCTCGACTATTTCCTCTACATGCCGCCTGCTACTACTTCTACTTTTCTATAATATAGTTCATATGTATTTTGGTATCATGTGTTCTTGAAGTTCAAAATGTATACATGTTATTGTTTCTTTATGTACCATTCACTACCATAGAAAACAGCCTTTAGTGACGAACAAAAGACGTGCGTCAGTAATACACTTTTAATGATAAACTATTTCACACACGTTAGTAATGCTGCATTATTAGTGACGGATCACTATAGGACCCGTTACTAAAGAAAGGGCACCCCCATTAGCGACGGGTCATGGTATGACCCGCCACTAAAGATCACCCTATAGTGACAGGTTATATTTCCACCTATCACTAAAGAGCATTAGTAAGATGTAGATTAGTTAATCACTTGTCACTGATAACTCCCACTAATAAATAGGTAGGGCACCGAAGTGAATCGTCACGCTTTCATTTCGCACAACCCTAACCCTAGACTCTTTCCATTGTCGTCGCCTTCGTCGTGCTCCTCATCGCTCCATCGCCCGTGCCCTTTGTATCTCTGCACCTCAGTTGCATCTTCATCCTCGTAAGTTTATTCATGTTTACTATTAAATTTAAGTTTATAAAATTGTTTATTTGAAATTTGTTTATTGAATTTGTGAATTAGAGATATGGCATGCATTCCAAGCAATCTATATGTAACAACCTATGTACTTGATAGTTGCTTAATAAAGATCAATCATCTAGTCAATGCGGACGTCACCAAGTTTACAAATTGTACATTGCATGCATTGTTTAATGTGTTAATAAACTAAAACGACATTACCTTACTGTTGTAATATTTATCAAAAAGATTTTATGATATCAATAACATTCGTGTTGGCGATACCCTCCAAATAATGACAAGAGATAGATGCATCACTGAGGTTGAGGTTATGAGTTGTGGACACGGCGACAGGATATGCCTCCACAAAGGGTGGCCTGGATTTAGTAGAAGAGGTGGTCTAACACAAGACAACTATTTGGTAATAATAATGGGACATGCCCTATTGATAGTTATGGCCAAATTTTACACTAAATTTGGTGATGAAAAGACCCCAACAACCATCAAAGTAGAGGACAACAACAATAGTGGTATACATAGAGAACTAGCATTACTTACTACACATGCATGTTTGTTTATGTGCTTATCATAGTTTCTTATAATGTTAGGGGAGGGACCTAGCAATGTTGTAGATAGGAAGAAGAAGCGCATAGCTAGGGAGGTTGACATCGACCAAATGGACCAATTGAAACACATCTGTTATTTTGGTAATCCAATAGATGTAACTCTAGGAAGGAAGACTCTCCTATAAGACATCTCAACAGGTTTATTCTTCGAGAGTTGGTTATATGTCTACATAATATATAATGCGATCATAAATAAGAAGTCGATGATAAGTTATTTGCACATGTCATTGGTTAACTAGATCATCTATACAGTTAGCCTTCTCTAACTAGCTTTATTTAAATTTAATTGTGAAAAGTATATCACACCTCACCTACACCACCAGACCACCGAGATTCAGGTGGCACCAGCAGGGTCTGAGGCAGTCCCAATTGCGATGCATAAAGTGACAGATGGACGGTGCTATCTAACTATAGGTTTGGGCCAATTTCTTTGCGATAACTCGTTAGAAGTTGGCACAATATGCGCCTTCCATTTCAATATCAATAATGGTGCAATCGAGGTTGTGATGTATGTGTTATAAACCTAGGGTATGATGCAATATTAGGTTATAAATCTTCCGTTATGAATTATCTGTATGCCATAATAATTTGTCTATGATATGTTGGTTGCCAAATCAATCCTAGCTTTAATTTAGGTTGTAGCCTAAAAATTATCTGTGATGTGTTTTGGAATGTTTTATATGTTGGTTGCAAAATCCCAGTTTTGATTCAAGTTACAGCCTAAAAACTATTATTATTTTTTCAAAATGACCATAACATTAATGACATGTAATAATAATAATAATCTGTCACTAAAGGATCGTTTAGTGATTAGTGACGGGTAACATTGTTATCCGTTACTAAAGGTTAATCTATATCCGTGACACTCCCCTACATCATAAGTGACCGGTTTTAGCTATATCCGTCACTAAAGGCCCCTACATCATCAGTGACGGTTTTAGCTATAGCCGTCACTAAAAGGCCCCTACATCATTAGTGACAGATGGTAACTACCACCCATCACTGATCACTCCTCCTGCTTATAAATAGGTGGGTAACCGAAGTGAATCATCAAGCTTTCATTTCGCAAAACCCTAACCCTAACTCCCGCCGCCTTCGTCGCCTTCGTCGTGCTCTTCGCCGCTCCTGGCCACATGTACCGTCGGCGCTCGTGGCTGCTCTACTTGCCGCCACCTTGGTTGCATCCTCCTCGTCCTCCTCCTAAGGTCATCATCTTCCTCCTCTTCCCCATACGAATGCACCATCCATCATTGCTAACTTTGTTTTCATTTTATTGTTATAGGGTAAACTAACCTACTGCTTTTAGCCAATTTTTCCGAGATAATTGATGGTCTTAGCCAATTTCTTCGAGATAACACACTCGAAGCTGACATGACCATTCACGGTGGTGCTCCTACTGGCTATTTTGTGCTCCTGCTACCTACGGCCGGTGGTGCTCTTGCTATTACCCACTAGGCTTCTGTTCAAGGCTATTCATGGTGGTGGTGTGGAAGCTTGGATAGTGATAGGATACTATTCAAGCTCTCGATATCGCTATAGGTTTAGTTATTAGCTATTCAAAAGCCATTAAACTGTCTTGTGTCGCTCTTTGTTTTAGCCATTTTCTTCAAGATAACGAGTTAGAAGTTAATATATGTGATACTAATTTGGTAATGAATCACCTGTGATGGATTGTCTGTGATGTGCTTTGGATGTTGCATATGTTGGCTTTTAAATTCTCGTTGTGATTCAGGATGCAACCTTTTTTTTGAAAATGACCGTATTGTTAGTGATGGGTGATAATAATCACCCGTCAGTAACGAGCACATTAGTGACGGGTGTAAAGTACTCTGTGTCACTTAATATGACCTATTTAGGATACAACCTTGAGGAGCCATGCTGAATAGTGTGGGCCTCATGGCTTTAGAAGTGATGAGTCATTGTCAACGATAGTCAAAGAGGACTGAAGAAGAGAGGAGATCTGCTGTTTCATGGGCCGCGTGTGACTCAGGTACACGGGCAGCGAGCGACTGTCGGGCAGAGGAGGCTGCGAAGTCGGGCTGGCCCAATCCGGGTACATGGGCCAGAAGCAGTAGAAGACCCACTGGGCTGTTGACCAGGACTGACTCAGGTACACGGGCGGTGAGCGATTGCCGGGCTGAGAGAGCTACGGAGTCGGGCCGGCCCAATCCGGGTACCTGGTGCAAAGCTGGTGGAGGCTTTGTCAGTTTCAGCGTAAAACTGACAATCGTTGATTCTGTATCCGACTGTCCAGAAGAGTAGCTTCCGGATATGTCATCTGTTACTCTAGGCCCACAGTCAGTCAGTTGTGTCTGTAAAAATACCTAAAGGCAGTAGAGTCTTTTTCTGTATTTTTGAGTCTGTAAAAACCCTAAGGGGCTGGTAGAATATTCCTAGTGTTGGGCTGCCTATAAATAGCACCCTAATCCCTAGGGTTTGGATTACCCCTTTGTGCTGAAATCAAATCTGTTGGGTCACTTTTGTCTCCCGTCTTCTCTCTCCTGTGTGCGCCGCCAGGACCTGCTTCTCCCTGTTCGTGAGTTATTTTGGCTCAAATCTCTTGGATGCATTTAAGCCTTGGTCCCTGGTGAATTTATTGGTTGCATTTTGTTCGGTTTGGAGAGTTATTGCGCTGGCTACGGGCTGCTGTGGTTATTTCTTGAGAAGAAGCTTCTTCTGTTGCTTCTGTTCTTCGTGAGAGGGAGTACTAGTTCTTGCTGTTGCAAGTAGTACTGCTACTGTAGCTACAGTACTTGCTGCCAGCTTTTTACCTTCTACTGTACTACCTTTTTGATCGAAGCAGAATGGAGTGAATGTCTTTTTGACTGTTTCTACGAAGTCACCCTTCTCTGGTCGAAGCCCCTCAGCTCTGTGAGGCAGGCTTCGATCTAACATTTTCACAGCGGTCATTCAAACTGCGAACTTCGGTTTTCTTGTGTCTGAGTTGCTAGCTTCGAGGTTCTTCCTGTATGGACAACATCGCATACTTCGAACTAGCATACTCCGAATCTATCTGTTCGAAGTGCGCACTTTGTTAGGCTTCGAAGTTGGGTTCGAAGTTTGTCTTTTCTGATAGACTTCGATTGGATTTCTTTGTGGCGTGTCAGCCTTCGATTCTCCTTCCGAAGCTTTCCCTGTTCGAAGATAGAGTGTAGGCTTCGGACTTGATTTTCTGTCACTTGACAGACTTCGCTTCTTTATTCGAAGGTTGTCTGTTTGTGTGTTCGAAGTTTTGTGTTCGAAGGTTTTGCTTCGAAGCTTTCGGTTCAAAGTGTGTTCGAAGTTTTGTCTTCGAAGTTCTTACTTCGAAGCAGGCTCCGACTTTGTCACTTTGCTCCGAAGCTCTTGGTTCGAAGCTGTGCTCGAAGCCTTGTCTCCGAAGTACATACTTCGAACCAGGCTCCGGTACTGTTTTACTTTGCTCCGAAGTACACTTCGCTTCTTACCACTTCGAACTAGGCTAGACAGTGTCACCTTCGGCATTTCGGACAGACTCCGTCACCATTCTCCGAAGCGGACTTCGACGTGCGAAGGGGGCTTCGCCAAGTACCGAACAAGAGACAAATTTGGACAGTAACTTCTCTTTTCATCTTACACAAACTTAGATCATTTCTTTGAGAAGTATAGGCCTGTTATACCTTGTTCATCTGACTAGTTGCACTACATTAATAGATCACTGTCTATCATCAGTTGCTTCTAGGTTAGAAACCCTTAGACTTAGGCCTTCTGTTCTTTTTCTGCTGCATAGTATTTTTGAGGTGCGTTGGGTATTGGGAACAGGCCATTGATTCGAAAGAATTTTTAAGGCGCCCATTCACCCCCCCCTCTGGTCGCTACTTTCGGTCCTACAAGTGGTATCAGAGCAAGGTTAGGGTTTTTCCATACCTTAACCGGTTCTAAACCCCAGTAGTGACTATGACGTCTCCTGGCAAGGTCCCGTCCTTGGAAGCCTATGGCTATAATTATTGGAAGACTCGCATGCGAGCCTATCTCATGAGCCAGGGTTCGGACATATGGGACATTTGCGTTCACAGCACGTTTGTCATTCTGCCAGTTACTGAGCAAGGTACTGCTGGTATCATTGCTCAGCATCTGAGCAACAGTAAGGCTGTGAACATTTTATTTTCTGGTTTAGGTCCCACTGAATTTGAGCGAGTGAGTCATCTCTCCACTGCGAGAGAGATCTGGGCTACCCTCAAGGCACACCATGAGGGAACAGCACAGGTCAAGGCTCGGCTCTATCAGACCTACCGGCGTGAATATGAGAATTTCACACAGAAGCCGGGTGAATCTGTTGAGGCTTTGTTTGGTCGCTTTCAGTCGATCATTAACAAGCTTCGGGACAACAAGGCTGAGGGTGCTCAGTTAGTCTCAGATCATGAGCAGGCGCTCAAGGTTCTTCATACCTTGGACCCAAAGATCTGGGAGATCAAGGTATCATCTATCGTTGAGAGTACTTCTTACGATACCTTGACCATTTCTGAGTTGTTTAGCAAGCTGAAGGCCACTGAGGTAGATATCCAGTTGAGATCAAATCTCACTGGCTCTGGATCAAAATCCCTGGCCCTTGCTACACCTTCTGTTGATCCCTCTGCTGTGAGTTGTGCTGGGTTCTCTTTGATGTCTATCACTGAGGACCAGCTTGAGTTGTTGGGAGATGATGATTTGTGTCTCTTTAACAACCGGGTGCGTCGTGTCTATGATAAAAGAATGTTCAAAAGACACGGCACAAAATCCGGATGCTTTGAATGTGGTGATCCAGGACACTTCATCGCCGACTGCCCCAAGCGCAGTGGATACAAGAAGGGCACCGGCAGCAGCTTCCACGACTCCGGCAAGCACGAGAGCCCCTCCTTCACCAAGGGCAAGCCAAAGACCCGGTTCTTCAAGAAGGCCCTGAAGGACTACCGGCGAGAGAACAAGAAGCGCGATAAGGCCTTCTTCGCCGAGATGGAGAAGAGCTACTCCAAGCAGTCCACGACTTCTTCCTCTTCATCGAGCTCAAGCGATGAGGAGATCGCCATCAGGAAGGGGAAGGACAAGGACGATCCCGCGGGCCTCTGCTTCATGGCTTTCGGAGACAAGCCGAAGAGCCGCTCTCACCAGCGCCGAAGATCCCGCAAGAGCTTCTGCTCCATGGCTCTTGGGGATAGAGAAGAAAAGAGCTCCTCCGACGACTCCGACGATGACGATAGCAAGGTATCATCTTATGAGCGCGAAATTGTCGATTTACTTGAGAGCAATCGTCAGGAGTTGAAGTATCGGGAGAAACTGCTTAGGGGGGCTAAGAAAAGGATAGACGAGTTAGAGAGTGAGCTTGCCGTGGCCAACGGTAGAATAGAAAGTCTATCTTCTTCCCCTTGCTTGGGTGATAGCAGTGTGTGCCCGAAGTGTGAGGTGCTTCTGTGTGACCTGTCGACTCTGAAGTCCAGGTACACAGAAAGGGTTGATGAGAGGGATGCTTTGGCCACTGAGCTTGAAAGCGCTTAGCAGGAGATGAAAAATGCTCAAGCCACTGTCGTCGCACCCTGTGTTGATTGCCCATCTCATCTAGCTACCTTAGCTGAGCTGAAATCCAAGGGCGATGAACATTTGGGTGATTTAGAGAGGTTGAGAGCAGAGCTTGCCCAGACTAGGCTAGAGCTTGAGACATTGTCAGTTCCACCCACTGTCTGTGAGAACTGCCTGTCTCTTAGAATGGAGTTGATTAAGCTAAAAGCCGGAAAGTCTGTCCAAGTAGAGAGTGAGTGTGAGACCTGCTTGTCTCAGATGGAGGTTCTAGCTTCTTTGAGAGAGGAGCTAGCAGATTCTCAGAATGAGAACTTTTACCTCCGGTCTATCCTGAGTTGGATCAGTGCCAGAGAGCCACAGCTTGGCATGATGATCCAGCAGTTCAAGAGGCAGGATGGGTTTGGGGTAGGTTACACCTACACCAAGGCTGAATTTGAGAGTGCCATCAGCCGGGCAGTGGAGTGGAGTAAAATGACTCCAGAGCAGAGATATCCCAAGACTCACTCCACTGAGTCTTCCCAGGCTTGTCAGCCCAAGGATGGAGTGATCCATGAACCACCTAAAGCTCCACCCAAGAAACCTATCTGGGTTCCTAAACCCAAAAATCTCCACACTTCTCTAGACTCTCTTCCTGGACCCTCTCAGCCCAAGAAGACCACACCAAACACTACCAAGCCCAAGAATCCCAAGCCTCAACCACATCCCAAGAAGCCTACCTATCATTGTGAGTATTGTCAGAGAGACGGACATCTTGCGGAGTTTTGCTTCAGGAGGAAGCGGGTTGAGAGAGCAGAGAGGGCTCGTAGTGATCAGGTGCAGTTCTACCAGCAGGGTGGTAGACTGCGTGTTCCTCGGCGCGGGGAGAGGCTGGAGGCCAGGCCGCGTCGTGTAGGTGGTGGTAGAGGAGACGGTTTTCGTACTCGTGCTCCAGTTGGTGGTGTTCGTTCCGGCAGAGTTCCAGACCGAGTTGGCTACGGTTCTGGACCTCGTGGCCGCAGGGATAGGAAGAACCGTGGACCGCGCTTTGAGCCGCGTTTTGGTCCAAACTCTTTTGATGGTTTTCGCTTTCCATCTTTTGAGCAGATGGCTCGACACTGGTTTAGCTCTTTTGCTAAACCTGGTGCCGGACCATTTGCTCCCACTTACAGACATTGATTGTGCAGGACCGGGGACTGGAGGATGTTTGGATCATGGACTCAGGATGTTCTCGCCACATGACGGGACATCGCAGATGGTTCTCCAGTCTCACTCCCCCTAGCTCCAAAGAATATATCACGTTCGGGAACAGCGGTCAAGGGAAAGTAAGTGGCATAGGCTCAATCAGCATCTCAGACCATTTCTCTTTAAAGAATGTTGCTTTGGTTAAAAATCTGAACTTTAATTTAATCTCTGTGTCGCAACTTCTTGAGGATGGTTTGGAAGTGCGTTTTAAGAAGGGCAATTCTTCTGTGGTTGATTCTAGAGGGTCTCTGGTGTGTCAGATTTTACCTTTCGGTAAAGTTTTTCGAATTGACTTCTCTAGTTCTTTTGGCCCTTCTCGCTGTTTGATTGCTGGATCTTCTTCTGAGCTCTGGAAGTGGCATAGGAGGTTAGGTCATTTGAGTTTTGATCTGCTAGTCAGGTTAAGCTCTATGGACCTCATCCGAGGATTGCCCAAGCTTAAGATGGAGAAGGATCTAGTTTGTCATCCCTGTCGTCATGGGAAAATGGTTGCCGCTTCTCACTCACCTGTGACTCAGGTGATGACTTCGTATCCAGGCGAGCTTTTACATTTGGACACTGTAGGTCCAGCTCGGGTACGCTCAGTCGGTGGGAAGTGGTATGCACTTGTGATTGTTGACGACTTTTCTCGTTTCTCGTGGGTTTTCTTCTTGGAGTCTAAGGATGAAACTTTTCAATTTGTCCATGACCTGATTTTGAAGCTGAAGAATGAGAACAATGGCCGGATGCGAGCAATTCGCTCTGACAACGGCTCTGAGTTCAAGAACTCTCAGTTCGTCAGCTTCTGTGGTGATCAGGGTCTGGACCATCAGTTTTCTTCTCCTTATACTCCCCCACAGAACGGCGTTGTGGAACGAAAGAACCGCACGCTAGTTGAGATGGCCAGGACGATGCTCGATGAGCACAGGACTCCTAGGCGGTTTTGGGCTGAAGCCATGAACACGGCTTGCTATCTGGCCAACCGCATTTTTCTTAGAGCTTACATTGGTAAGACATCATATGAGTTGCGGTTTGGCAGACAGCCCAAGGTGAGCCACTTGCGAGCGTTTGGCTGCAAGTGCTTCGTGCTCAAGAAGGGAGGGCATTTGGACAAATTTGAGTCTCGTTGCTGGGATGGTGTTTTTCTTGGTTATGCATTGCATTCTCGAGGCTTCCGTGTTTGGAACCTCGAATCCCAGCTGCTTGTCGAGACTTGTGAGGTTTCTTTTGATGAGTCTTTGCCTCCTTTGACTCCTTCTTTTGAGCTTTCTGGTGATGATGAGCTCGGAGAGTCCATCTTCGAGGAAGATGAGGATACTCCAGCTGCTGTTGAGGGCGGGCCTTCTGCATCCCCCGTAGAGCCCACACCTTCTGTGACTTCGACTGATGATGAAGGCGGACCTCTGATCACTTCTTCCACTTCGATCGAGCCCCTTCAGTCGAGTCCAGAGGTGCCAGCTGCTGACTCCAGTGAGGTGACTTCAGATCACCAGGGAACCCGAGCAGTTCAGCGTGACCACCCCTCAGAGCTCATCATTGGTGATTTGTCTGAGAGGACTTTGCGTTCTTCTGCCTCTCTCGCTGTGTTTGCTGAATCTGCGTTTGTTGCATCTTTTGAGCCCAGAGACATTTCTCATGCTCTTTCTGATTCTAATTGGATTAATGCTATGCAAGAAGAGCTTGAGAATTTTGTCCGCAATCGGGTTTGGACATTGGTTGAGCCGCCACCAGGATGCAACCCCATAGGCACCAAGTGGGTATTCAAGAACAAACAAGGTGAAGATGGGGTTGTGGTGCGCAACAAGGCTCGACTAGTCGCCCAGGGTTATTGCCAAAAGGAAGGTGTTGACTTTGAAGAAACATTCGCTCCTGTTGCCCGTCTTGAGTCCATTCGTATTCTTCTAGCTTTTGCCGTTTCGAAGGGTTTTAAGCTTTTTCAAATGGACGTTAAGAGTGCTTTTCTGAACGGGTTCATAGAGGAGGAGGTTTATGTTAGGCAACCCCCCGGTTTTGAGAACCCTAAGTTTCCTCGACATGTTTTTAAGTTGCATAAAGCTTTATACGGGTTGAAACAAGCCCCCAGGGCTTGGTATGACCGGTTGAAGCAATTTTTGTTGGGGAAGGGCTTTGTGATGGGTTCTGTGGACAAAACTCTTTTCTTGCTCAGAGATGCTTCAGATTTTTTAGTTGCTCAGATTTACGTGGACGATATTATCTTTGGCGGTACTACTGATTCTCTTGTGTCCAAGTTTTCTGAGCAGATGCACAGTGAGTTTGAGATGAGCCTCATGGGTGAGCTCAAGTATTTCTTAGGGCTCCAGATCAAGCAGACCAAGGACGGCACCTTCATCCACCAAGGTAAGTACACTCGCGATATGTTAAAGAAATTTGACTTTGGTGGTGAATTGAAGCCGCAGATGACCCCGATGGGCACTTCTGGGGGTCTGGACAAGGACGAGAGCGGTGTCAAGGTCAATGAGAGAGAGTTTCGAGGGATGATCGGTTCGCTGCTGTACTTGACAGCAACGAGGCCAGATATACAGTTCGCCGTAGGACTGTGCGCGCGTTTTCAGTCTTCACCACGCGCGTCTCATCGGCAAGCTGTCAAGCGTATCTTTAGGTATCTTACCTATGCGCCTGATCTTGGTCTTTATTATTCAGCATCATCATCTCTTGATTTATCTGGCTTTTCGGACGCTGACTTTGGTGGGTGCCGGTTGGATCGCAAGTCGACTTCCGGTACTTGCCAGTTTCTTGGTTCTTCTCTTGTCTCTTGGTCTTCTCGAAAGCAATCTGGAGTTGCTCTTTCGACCACAGAGGCTGAGTACGTAGCTGCTGCTAGCTGCTGCTCACAGATGGTTTGGATGATTTCCACTCTTCGAGACTTTGGGTTGCTCTTTCCTACTAGGGTTCCATTGTTTTGCGATAGCACGAGTGCTATTAGTGTAGGGAAAAACCCGTGTCTCCATTCAAAAACCAAACATATTGATGTGCGCTTTCACTTCTTGCGGGATCAATATGAGAAAGGTGTCATTGACCTTATTCATGTTGATACCCATCATCAGTTGGCTGACATTTTCACCAAACCCCTAGATCAGTCTACATTTGAGCGTTTACGAGGGGATTTGGGTGTTGTGTATCCTTTCTAGGATATTTTGCGTCAGTTTTCTTTCCTCTTTCCTCTTTTCTTGAGTCTTTTTGTGTGTGTTCATATCTTGCATATTCACATATCACACCTTTGAGCTTGCTTCTGTTATATGATTGAACTGCTTTACTCATTCTAGCTGGTACATGCTTTTGATTACTTGTCAATGATCATGCTTTGTTTCAGTTCACTGGATATACCTGATATCTGTCATATGCATAGCTTTTACGCTTTCAACTTGAAAAATGATCACCATTGCTTCTGGTAACTAGCATGTGTAGGCTGAGTGCTTGTGCTATCTGTTACATGCCTTGTAGCTAGTTCATCACATAGATGCAGATATGCAACTTGGACATCTTTATGCTTTAACATGGAAAATGTGCTATAAAAAAATGATAAAAATCAAAAATGAATGAAAATTCCATGCCTTTTTATGCTTAAGTTGAAAAGATCCAAGTGGGTTTGCTTTGTCGCATTATATTGTTCTGGATTGCTTACCATATCACTTTGGTATGAACTAGGACAGGTTAGTGTATGCCGAGACCAATGTCTTAAGCTTCTGATGGCTCAGTTCTGGCCTAGGCTTGACTTGGTCGGTTAGCATAAGGTTTGACATGCAAATAACCCTTGGCACAAATGACAAAGGAAATTGAAAAAGCCTGACCTTTAAAAAGGATAACAAGTTTGCTGAAGCACTTTGTTTTGAACAATGCTTATCTTGGTAGATATCGGTTAGCTTCTGCATCTCATGCTTTACCTTGCTTGTTTACTAGAAAATGTGGTGATGCTTTTGTTTGCAAAAACTGAACAATGCGTGCTAAATGACTTTCTTTAAGATATCATCTCTTGCACTGATCATGCCATGTGTCTTAGACAGTATCTCTTTTGCTGTACCTGTTAGATACTGTATTTGCAGTCAATCATATCTGAGAAGCATGCTTTCTACACTCCACCTGCACCCCAATTGCATTCACTGCATATTTTGAGGGGGAGTTGCTTTTCAGGGGGAGTCTGTGTCTCTTTTTGAGTGCTTGATGAGTTCACTTGTCAACAAGGGGAGAAAATTTGGGATCAGAGTTTAAGGGGGAGTTCTTACTCTGTTGATATCCTTGTTGTTCTGCAATCACACTCATTTTGAGCTTTAGCGTTTTGGTTAACCATAATGACCGTTTCTTGCTTTTGTTTGGCTTTTGGTCATTAGGGTTAAACTTTTACCTTATTTTTCTTCTTCTTTGTTTCCTTGTGTTTTTTTTTTCGTGCTTCCACATTTGTTTCACAGGTGCTGAAGAGCTGAGAATTGAGGAGTGTTGACAATGCTCTCATCAAGGGGGAGATTGAGGAGCCATGCTGAATAGTGTGGGCCTCATGGCTTTAGAAGTGATGAGTCATTGTCAACGATAGTCAAAGAGGACTGAAGAAGAGAGGAGATCTGCTGTTTCATGGGCCGCGTGTGACTCAGGTACACGGGCAGCGAGCGACTATCGGGCAGAGGAGGCTGCGAAGTCGGGCTGGCCCAATCCGGGTACATGGGCCAGAAGCAGTAGAAGACCCACTGGGCTATTGACCAGGACTGACTCAGGTACACGGGCGGTGAGCGATTGCCGGGCTGAGAGAGCTGCGGAGTCGGGCCGGCCCAATCCGGGTACCTGGTGCAAAGCTGGTGGAGGCTTTGTCAGTTTCAGCGTAAAACTGACAATCGTTGATTCTGTATCCGACTGTCCAGAAGAGTAGCTTCCGGATATGTCATCTGTTACTCTAGGCCCACAGTCAGTCAGTTGTGTCTGTAAAAATACCTAAGGGCAGTAGAGTCTTTTTCTGTATTTTTGAGTCTGTAAAAACCCTAAGGGGCTGGTAGAATATTCCTAGTGTTGGGCTGCCTATAAATAGCACCCCAATCCCTAGGGTTTGGATTACCCCTTTGTGCTGAAATCAAATCTGTTGGGTCACTTTTGTCTCCCGTCTTCTCTCTCCTGTGTGCGCCGCCAGGACCTGCTTCTCCCTGTTCGTGAGTTATTTTGGCTCAAATCTCTTGGATGCATTTAAGCCTTGGTCCCTGGTGAATTTATTGGTTGCATTTTGTTCGGTTTGGAGAGTTATTGCGCTGGCTACGGGCTGCTGTGGTTATTTCTTGAGAAGAAGCTTCTTCTGTTGCTTCTGTTCTTCGTGAGAGGGAGTACTAGTTCTTGCTGTTGCAAGTAGTACTGCTACTGTAGCTACAGTACTTGCTGCCAGCTTTTTACCTTCTACTGTACTACCTTTTTGATCGAAGCAGAATGGAGTGAATGTCTTTTTGACTGTTTCTGCGAAGTCACCCTTCTCTGGTCGAAGCCCCTCAGCTCCGTGAGGGAGGCTTCGATCTAACATTTTCACAGCGGTCATTCAAACTGCGAACTTCGGTTTTCTTGTGTCTGAGTTGCTAGCTTCGAGGTTCTTCCTGTATGGACAGCATCGCATACTTCGAACTAGCATACTCCGAATCTATCTGTTCGAAGTGCGCACTTTGTTAGGCTTCGAAGTTGGGTTCGAAGTTTGTCTTTTCTGATAGACTTCGATTGGATTTCTTTGTGGCGTGTCAGCCTTCGATTCTCCTTCCGAAGCTTTCCCTGTTCGAAGATAGAGTGTAGGCTTCGGACTTGATTTTCTGTCACTTGACAGACTTCGCTTCTTTATTCGAAGGTTGTCTGTTTGTGTGTTCGAAGGTTTTGCTTCGAAGCTTTCGGTTCAAAGTGTGTTCGAAGTTTTGTCTTCGAAGTTCTTACTTCGAAGCAGGCTCCGACTTTGTCACTTTGCTCCGAAGCTCTTGGTTCGAAGCTGTGCTCGAAGCCTTGTCTCCGAAGTACATACTTCGAACCAGGCTCCGGTACTGTTTTACTTCGCTCCGAAGTACACTTCGCTTCTTACCACTTCGAACTAGGCTAGACAGTGTCACCTTCGGCATTTCGGACAGACTCCGTCACCATTCTCCGAAGCGGACTTCGACGTGCGAAGGGGGCTTCGCCAAGTACCGAACAGGAGACAAATTTGGACAGTAACTTCTCTTTTCATCTTACACAAACTTAGATCATTTCTTTGAGAAGTATAGGCCTGTTATACCTTGTTCATCTGACTAGTTGCACTACATTAATAGATCACTGTCTATCATCAGTTGCTTCTAGGTTAGAAACCCTTAGACTTAGGCCTTCTGTTCTTTTTCTGCTGCATAGTATTTTTGAGGTGCGTTGGGTATTGGGAACAGGCCATTGATTCGAAAGAATTTTTAAGGCGCCCATTCACCCCCCCTCTGGTCGCTACTTTCGGTCCTACAAACCTAAAAAATATTTTTTAAAATATGACCATAACATTAGTGACGGGTGACATTGGTGACCCGTCTCTAAAGAACACAATAGTGACGGGTAACATTGGTTACCCATCACTAAAAGGGGGCATGCCGAACGCGGAGGGGAACTCAAGAGACCCTTTAGTGATGGGTATTTACCTTCAATAGATAGATTTAGATGAAACATTCAAAATATGAAGAGTGAAAAATATTTGAAATAAAAAGGTGAAATAATTAAAATAGAAGGGTCAAACATTTAAAATAAAAGGCTAAAATATTTTGCTCTCACGTGTGAAATACTGAGTTCCAACTACTGTAACAGGTAAAATATTTATCTCCAACTGCTGAAATATTTATCTTTAACACGTGAAAATATTCAAAATAAAAAGAGTAAAACTATTTAAAACAAAAGGGTAAAACATTTGAAATAAAAGGTGAAACATTTAAAATAAAAGAGTTAAATATTTAAAATAAAAAGGTGAAATATTTTAATATCATGTATGAAACATTGAGTCTCAACTACTGTAATAGATGAAAAATTAATCTTCAACTAATGAAATATTTATCTTCAACCGGTGAAACATTCATCTTCAACTGATGAAACATTCGTATTTAAGAAATAAAACATTCGAAAAAATATATTTGAAATAAAAGGGTTAAAGATTTTGTCCTCTCATATGAAACATTGCTTTCAAGCTACTGTGAGAGGTACGGTGAAATATTCATCTTCAATGAGGGAAACATCTATCTTCGATTGGTGAAACATTTATCTTTAATTGTTAAAATAATTATTTTCAACAGACAAACCATTCAAAATAAAAGGAATAAAAAATATTTGAAATAAAAGGGTGAAACATTTGAAATAAAATAATGAAATATTTTCCCTCACATATAAAACATTAAGTTCCAACTATTGTAATAGGTCAAACATTTATTTTTAACTAGTAAAACATTTGTCTTCTTCTTTTAACTTGTAAAACATTTAAAATAAAAGATACAAATGTTTTACTCCCACGTAGGTATGGCAATGGGTAGAATACCCGCGGGTACTTCTCGCCCATACCCGTACCCGAATGAAGGAATTTATACCCGTACCCGTACCCACCCACGGGTATCAATTTGATCCCATACCCGTACCCGCATGGGTATTTGCTACCCGACGGGTACCCATACCCGCAACAGTCAAACATATAAGTAACAAAAACAAGCAGCACTGCATCAAGCTAGGGAATTCCTTCTCTTGCTTTGTGCGGCCGGCGGGGTAGAGTGCACTGAATTAGGTCACAGGATTATGAGGAGGTGTGAGTCACTTGGTGTCTTGGTTTCATGATTTTGCCCTGGCTGGTTGGGCCTTTTAATTTTTTGGGCTACGATTAAAAGGTGATCTGAGTTCTACAAT